>JAPMOR010047753.1:0-10855 GCA_026543865.1 Argiope aurantia | reverse complement strand
TAGTGTTATATTATCACTTAAGAATGAAGTTTTGAATGCTTCAAATGAAATTTGGCTTCTCGAAACAGATTATAGATTTATATTGGTCAACATAATATTTATATAAAAACATTATCTCGAAAGATTATTAATATATATGTATTTTCTTTATTCGGTTATTGGACGTTTCACTTATTAATTGCGATCAGGAACAAATTCAATTTTGCGTCTAGTTCAAAACATTTCTAAACATATCTTGCTCTAGAATCAGTTCCGGAAAGTTTTAAATGCCTTTCAGGTCCTCAAGAGACTGCCACTAGTAAGTTGATTAGAAAAAGGACTAATCAGTATGCTGGTTCTGGTTTCTCCTCTGGGAGGGTTAATAATGACCTAGTTGGCTGCATTTCCGATGACGGGATTTCATCAAGGATTGGAGTATGGGCTGATGATGGCCATTTTGTAAATCACCATTCTACCTTAGTTTTTATCACTATGATTGTATCATTTTATGACCTAGGTAACGGGATAATAAGATTTATATTTTATCTTTATTTTTCTTTTTGAGTATCAAATGAAGAAAGGTAGTTATTCTATGTCAAGTAATAGTGTGCTGGCGTCCTGGCCTAAACATAGCGCGTCTTCCCCGTCATGTGGGCGTCCCGGGATCGAGCCGTGGTTCGGGCATAGTTGTTCTATACCCTGCGAGGTGTGTGAAATAGCCGCCGTAAAAAGGAGTTGTGCAAGCGAGTGTGTGAGTTCATCTTCATATGAGATAAAATCAGACTTCTTCCCTCAGGGCTTTTTACCCTCCGAAGCTACTGCACACCTCTTTCCCCGATATCTTGTCTTGGTTTGAATTAGTGTTGAATCCCAGGGAGAAAACCAACAGTAACCATAGTTTTCAGTATTCTGTGGAATGTAATCTGTTTACAGTAATTGTTGATTTCAATATTGTTAACAGATTAGTATATCAAAACAAGGAACAAAGGACCTTTAAGAATAGGCTATCTTTCCTCTTTGTCTTATAATTTAGTTTGAAATACTTTTATATGGTATCGATATAAAAGTTATATCCCTAATCAGTTGCGAAAAGGAAAGTTTCTTCCTACACAACCTCACAACTTTTTTTCACAAAAATTATGTCATATTAAAAGTAAAATTAACTGTTTTAATATCAGGAATCTTCATTAACACAATTTCATGTTTTTAAAATTTTTGTAACTTTTGGTGATCCAACTTTTTTATCAATCTATGAAGAAGAATCCAATTTTAGCCTTTTATAATGTTAGTTTGAAAATACTTATGAAATATATGGTGATTATAAAAGAAAATACCTCAATGATTATATATAAGACCACAACTATCATATCGTTCTCAGGAAATGAATAAATTTTGGTTTAGGGTATTTTGATTCATGCTCTCAAGAATCACATGAAAAGCAAAAGTTAAGATTAAAGTGACAAAACTTTAAAATTTTCAAATACCAACATCATTTTTTTTATTGGAATGTGTTCGAATGGAATGTATTGGAATAGTTTTCTTATAACTCCACTGTATATAAGAATATTATTTTTCCATTAAATATAGAGTAATATTATTAGCACTTTTAATAATAATAATATAAGTTCAAAGAATTAATATTTTTTTAAAAAACATCTTGCATCTTTACTATGATTACGTCCAGTTCCTGAGACTAGAAGTAACTTAGAAAGATTACCGATTGAGATCTTATCACTTACTCCTAAACCTTTTATTTAAATTAAATGATCTTTTGAAAGAAGAAAGGAATGACTTATAGTGCTAAAAATAAATTCACTGAAATTTAATCACTGAAAATTTTTACGGCAGACTATTAATATTGACAATGGCAAATCTAATCATTAAACTTTATTGCAAAAAATGTCCAGTAGGCTGCTTGTGAAAGATCGTGTAAATATTTTTAATAATTTTAGTTTAAATAAAGGAAGAGAAAAATGCTTATTATATGGAGACATTTGTTTTTTATTTATCTCATATTTAAAACATTTTTTTTCTTTTAAATTTAAGTTCTTATGTGATACAAGCATATTGAATTAAATTTATTTTTCATTGTATTTTTTTTTCTTTATTTATAGACATTAAGGCTTTTAATAAAATATACTTTAACTTATATGTTTTGCTCTTAATGTATAGAGACATATTAAATTTTACTAAACAAGTACAATATTTACACAGATGGCAATATTCTTTTGTATTTCCTGCCAAATGTTTCAATGTATTATCTATTTGATATAAGTCGACGCTTGTTAAACTTTCTCGAGTTCGAATTGTTTTGGATTTCGAGAATAATTTATCTTTTTTTTATATTTGAGTATGTATTCGTTTTTGCATGAATTCTATAAAGCTTCCTGCATTTTCAATTTCACTAATCTATAAAAGGCTTTTAAATTAATGTTGTACATTCATTGTCACGTTACATTTCAGGATTACATTTTTCTCATTATCATACAAACGACAAATGAACCCAAATTCAACGACAATGGTCTTAACTTACACAGATTATTATATTTATTTAATTTGAAATAAATATTAAAAAGTCCTTTTTAAATAATAAATAGTGATATGATATTTTGAAATCCATATCATAGGATAAATAATTTAATTTATGAAATACTAATCTCGTGGCTTTTTATCTTGCTGTAAGTATCTGATTCGAGTTTTAGATTGGTACACCTTCACTCGATAAATACAAAATCAGGAAAAAATTAAATGATCCCTTCTAAAAATTTATTACTGGGTTGTAATCAATTGATATCTAATATAGTAAAAATAGGTGAAGAAATTTAATTGATAGAATATATTTGAATAATTGAGAAATGAATATAGTCTTTATATTAATATTTGTTTCAATGTTACGTTTCAAACAATTATTATGTATCAACAAGAGGATATTTTCGAAAACTGAAAACTTCTTTAAAGAGATTAAACATTTTGATTCTAAGGAGAGTCTGTTTTCTTTAAAGTGTTTGAACTGTATTTATAAAAGTTTTTTTTTCTATTATATTTGATTTAACTGTTTCAAATTAACAAAGGAATAATGATAATAGTAATGGTTTCTTAAAATCCATTAAACAACTGCTTTGTAAGCATATAAACTAATAAAGTGTCCAAGAAAGCAAAGAGTTTCGAAATTTAACTCTTTAACTGAAGTTAAAAATAATTTCTGTCTTCTTGCAAGGAGAAGGAAAGAGTTGTTGACATAGTAAATATTAGGCCTAAATTTATATTAATTTATATTGATTCTCCTCTCAAAATTATGAGAATTTTGGAATTTAATCCATGACATCTTGTTTAAAATATTTGATATTTTTTATGCATTAACTGCGTCTTTACTTCTTTGCTGGCCATCTTGAATTTAAAGGAAAACCGAAAAACATGTTTATAAATAGTGTGAAAGGATGCATAATATCTAATAAGAAAAATTTTTTAATTTGATTTTAGAACATGCGGGGATATCTGGTTAATTCAAGTCTAACAAATTACCTAATATAAATTTTAGAACTTGCAATTACTTTCTTTTCGCAGAATGTATGCTGATAAAATCAGTTTATGGCATTCAGTGAGATTAGAGCAAATCTTGCATCTACAATTGACATGTGTAATAGCCCTTGCTTCTTTTCTTTCAACTGGGATCTGAAGACAAACTTAACTGGCGCCCCATCTCCAAATTCTTCCCATTTGTGGAATGAACGTCGCAATCGAAAATGTAATGAGTGCCAGACCATCGTTTACAGCAACTCTTAAATGGATTTGGATCTCGGAATCAAATATGGTATTGAAATACAAAATATGTCATTCATCTATATAATTAGACGTCACTGAAAGGAAGAAATTTATGAAATATAGATTGATTGTAATTATTTATATATTAAGGAGAAAGCTTGCTCAGATCAACCAGAAGTTCCGGATATTTTTTTTTTTCAATCTGCACAATGGAATTTAAGTAATAAGAAAATATAAAAACATTAAATTTTGTTTTAAAAATGTATCATTCAAAAATGATTCAAATAATATTATTATGAAAATGTACCGAATGTCTTTGCGGATTTATAGAATATGTATACTGTGAAATTGTCGGTGAACCTAAAACAATTGGGCTGTAACTTTGTGCGCATTAAAAGATAATGCACGAAAAGTTTCGGAACAGAAAGTAGCTTATATTTGTGCATTAACTAAAAGAATATTATAAGTTTACTGAATAGTTGAATAAGATATATAGTTTTAATTATTTTTTTCTCGTTTCTGTCAGAATTTCCTTTCCTCAAACGCCTATTAGATTCCATACTTCAATTTGTAATATAGTACTGAAATAGTTAAGTATAAAACCAGTAATACCAGTGACATATTTTCCTTATCCTACTAGAGATTCTATTATTGTATATGCAGCTTTTTCCAGAAAATACACTTCTCCAAATAAAATATGAAACTTTCTTAAAAATTAATAGTATTTGGAGTTGAAAATTAACCAGTTTCGTTAAAAGGTGGTGTGAAACTTAAGCATATCAATTATAATGAATAATTTAGAGCCCTATTTTAAAGTTAGGATGGATTTTTATTCCCGTATGTTTCTCTAGACACATTTTAAGATAGAAATACAATAATCCGTGTTTATCTAAGCTGAATCTTTCATAGATAAATTAGCTGTTTCGTGCTATTATATAATCGTTATCAATTTTGAAACATATTTAAACTAATAAAATTTATTAAACAGAAAGAGAATCTTAACAATTCTAGTAATAGTTAGGACATTTATTTATTTATTGTGTCAGTATATTTCAATATCCGCGAAAAAAAAAGCATGCGGTAATACAACATTTCAATTATTTTCATTTAAACCATAACGTCATAGAATCATATGAAACATAATTAATATACTACCACACATGACTAAATAATACCATTGCAAAATCTTAATATTTAAACCTTAGTAATAAATATAGTATTTTAGTAATTTCAAATTTTAAACGCTTTATTAAAATTTTATCTTGCTTCAATTGATATGGGACTTCGAAATTCAGAAATCGTATCTTTTGCAGCAGATTATATTTTTGTTATAAGAAATGTATGTTTATGTTGCTTATATTAAATGTAAAACTATTGCTTCCATAAGGAACTAAAAATATAATTCTTCGTAAAAATTGAAACATTTATAAATTCAGAACTTTCCATGATAATACAAGATAAGAATAAATGCAAAACAACTAGTTCTAACAGTTTTATTACATACTATTTTTCTATCTTGATCTTACTATAGTGAAATTTTGGAAAAAATTTATGGACCGATGTACTTTTAAAGATAAAATAAAATTTCCTTATGCAAAATCATATCCAAAAGGAATCTTAAATGCAAAGAAATAAAAATCTTAGAACGTCTGAAAGAATATTTTTACTGTCTGTGCCAGACAGTAAAAATATGAAAAGTTCGTCCTTTCAAGATATAGAGAATATTCTATTCGTGTACTATGCATATAATAGGCTTTCACCTAAAGATACCTTTGCTTTTTATCTTTATCAACAATTATTTTAGATTTCCATGATAAATTTCAAGCGTTATTAAGTTAGCTACATTTATGATATTCCAAGAATTTTTAGACAAAAATACTAATAGGTAATAGCAGAAATCATTTGTACTTGAAATCATATTTCGAATAGTAAAGTTTTTATATAGCACTGCCTCTCGAATTCAGAAGACGACATAGTATTTCAAAGACGTTATGAGAAACAATTCATTTATTTATACATTTAAAATAACAAGGAAAACAAATGAACCAGTTGCCCAACCCCAAACACTAGTTTGAGTATGTAATCATTTGAAGGGCCGAGGTGGTCTGTTGAAAAGGTCTCCACTTCAGAACTGAAGAGCTTCAGATTCGAACTCATTTCCACCGAAGAACCGTCGTGTAAGCGGGTCTTCTGTATGACAAATCCGTTCGGACGAAACGTCCTTCAGCTTCTGTGGTGTGGAACCAGTCCAGGTGTCATCGTCGTCATCTGACCGAGGTTCAAAATTACTAGGTCTGTCCCGAAATAGCCCCAGTGTAGCTTCGAAAAGGGGACGTTAATATAATTAAACTAAACTAAGCCATCTTTGGACTCGTATGAAATTTCTTGACTTCTAGGTATGAGTCATCAAGGGACGTCTTTTGTCATCCGCCCTCCATTTTTGAAAGAAACGACAAAATAAAAATTCCTAAGGCATTCTTCTCGGCGTTTTGAAGTGACCTAAACTTTAGATGCTGCTACTAATTTATCATTTGTTTTCTTAGTTTTTATTAATTAAAAATTTCTGATAACTAATTTATTGCTTAGTTTATTAATTTAAATTAATCAATCTCGTGCCACAAATAATGGCGTGAATATAATTTGGAGTTTAGGCCTTCAGATTCAATCATCCCACTTTTTTAATATGTAAATTAATTTATTCTTTAACGACTTTTCGCATAGTTTATAACTTTACTTTTACGACTTTAAACACCCTCTTATGAATTGCAAGCGTTTCTCAAAGTATCCTAAATGCAAATATTAGAATATAAGTTTAATATCAAGCTATATACCATTCATTTGATTTTAACACTCTTAAAACAATTTCCAGAATATTCCAGTAATATCAAACTTGTAAAACAATTACTTGATACTGCTTATTTGTTACTTTTAACTACCGCAATGCATCATAATCAACACATTTTTGCTTTCTCCTATATGAAGAATAGAGAAAATATAATAATCTTCTAAAACCTCGAACTCGAGATTTTGACGATCTCCACTCTTTTTATCTCCCTTAGGTCAAAAAACTCAGTTTTCGGAAAATATACGTCTGCCTGCCTGTGGCAAAGATATTTCAAATAGCTTAGAGTTGGACAAATGAAATCTGGTATACAGGATTAAAGTAAAATTAGTAGATTTCTATCGAATTTTGAATTAAATACATTCAGAAAAAGTCTGTCTGTCCGGCTGTTCGGATGTAATTTAGCATGATAATGATAAAACAAAGAGAGCTAAATAGATAAAATTTGGTACGCAGATTTAACATCTTTAGTATAGACACCTACCACATTTTAAGCGAAATCTAAAAAAGCATTGACAGTCTATCGGTCTGTAGTTTCAGAAAATTGTAAATGCGATCACTCAATAACGCAATAATTACAATATATCGAATTTTTTATGTAATTTTGTGACTTTAAGTGTGGTCTTTTTGTCAGACCTATGTTTCAATCGATTGAGAGGAACGCGTCTAAAAACCAAATTCAATTTCTAAATACTTTTGACTGAATGCCAGAAATTAATAGCCAAAGATCTCGCCAAGTTTGACACCATATATTCAGTAAAAATGCTAAATCCATGCCAAAAGTTAATATTTCATAACTATTGTACGCCAGTGTCTTTTAAGGCGCTCTCTGGCATGACATCTTTGTTAGAGTGTATGCGAGAAAATTTTGGGAAGATCTTTTCTATTGGTTAACTTTATGGGGATATCTTGCAACAGATTTCGCCAACAGAAATCACTTAATATATTTCGATGATTTTGGTTCACATTAAATCTAATGACTTCCAGGTATAGTATCAAATATCAAACATTGCTTTCTCCTCGCCAAGAATGAAAAACGTCTAATTTTAAAGACTAAAAGTGATTTTGATTAATTTCGAAAAGCCACCTGATAGATTAAGTATTAAAACTATTATCTGTTAGTGTCAGTTAATGTTAAAAGTGCCTTAATCCTTTAAAAATAAAATAGATTGATAAAACTTTGTTTGCTCAGAAAATTTCATTTATAGCCTCAGACAACGTCTATGATCATATATGTCATATATTTGATGTGATTAAGAGAAAGGTAATGCGATTAAAAGTTTTTAAGAAACAATTTACTGCTTCCCATGTCAGCTGTTCAAAGTTGTTTAAAAATTAGACAAAAATATCTTTTGAAAAATTTAGTAAATTGTAATAATGGATGACAGATTTTCCACTTAAATTTTTTTTAAAAATCGGACACATTCCTCTTATTGATCAAGGTGAAAATGAATGTTTAATTTAGAGAGATCAATGATATGACATCCCCTCATGTAGATCCATGTATATTAGTTTAAATTCGATTACTTCGAATCATGACTCCTAAATTAATGGATGCGTCCATTTTTTTTTTACTTCCTTCTTCTAATATTTCCATACCTAAAGCACACATTAATGATTTTTTATCGACATTTGCCCACATAATTGTTAGAGAGGAAATTAAGTAACATGGGAATATATATTTACCCACAACCAAATGCACCGTCTCATACAATCGTCACTTGTAATCAAAATTGTGATAGTGTAACGAGTTAACAGAAAATACAATTAGTTGCAGAATCCAAAATTGGAAACTTTGTATATTTACAAATTAATTTAATTCAACACAAATTACAACAAAACAACAGCAACAAATACAAAAAATTACTCAGGGAAAAAGGGAAATGTATGCTCATAACTGTCGCCGAAAATTCAACTAAGGGCTGAGTTATTCTCAACAAATCCACTGGAGTGGCAGCTATGTTGACTCCACAGGCTGCTGCGTTGAAAGTTATTTCCTAGTATTTCGTATAATAGTTCATTTCATATTCATTTGTATTCTCACAATATGTTATGTAAAAGAAATATGTAGGCTTTAGTCAGGAATTACACAAGATATTGTGGATTTCTTTCTGTTTCTGCCAGTTGAAAAAGCTGTAGCATAATTTTTTATGATGAAAAATAAAATTGAAAATGCGTGGATATTGAAGAAGTGTCTAATGCAAAATATCCAAATTAAATATCAAACTATACTTGAATTTTTCTTCATTGTTGATTTCTAATAAAGATCTATATATCTGGATTTCACTTCGTTACTATAAAATATATCTGCTTTTTATAATATTTTCTTTTCATGAAATTTAAATTTTTGCTATATAATTGACAAATTTTTTATTTTTTCTTAATTATTTTTTTAAACTCTGAGCTATTCTTCCTTGACCAAATTTTTTAAAAGTAATTAATTTAAAATTTGCTTTACAGGGCATAAAAATTTATATTTCATTACTTATGTGTTTCTAAGAATAACTGGCAAAAAAAAAAAAACATCATATATGTTTAAAAAGGGCACATGCCTAAAAATCATATGGGCCTTTACCCGTAATTGGGGATATGAAAATTTAAGACTTAATTGGGGGAGGTGCGATCTACGAGACTGCATTTCCTTTACACTCAAATTAAATTTTCTATTGAAAGTATTTGTATGAAAATCAACCTAATATATTCTGCAGATATTTTTCTTGATGTATAAATATGCATTAGAAATTTTTCAAGATATATTATCATTTAAAACAGTAACTGCGTTTAGATATACCTTTTCTTTCCAAATTACATGTTACAACAAATAATATTTCTGAAAAAACATATTACTTTTTACTTCTTAAATCATATATTTTTTTCAGTAAACAAAGGTATATAGAAAACCATATAATAGAAAATTCAACAATTATATAAAAAAAATTTAAAAAAATGAAAATGGGTAAAATTGACACTTTTTCTTATCGACACCATTTCTGCGTAGAAACTTGCGAACATTCGTAACACGGTTTTATAGAGCATGAAAGGTTATATAGTATACAGGTTATATAGTACTTGTATAAAAATCATCCTGTAGATATTTCTCTTGGCATATTAATTTATTTTAGATTTATTCAAAAATACATTATAACTGGAAAATGCATATCAACATGCATATCAGAATCGGCCGAATGCGAACTTTCATTGAAAATCTTTTGTACAATTATCCTCACTAAAATCACCTTTTGCTTCATTTAAAAGTCTCTGGACATCTGCTTCATAACGAGGATCAGTATGTTGGGTGATATTTCGAAGATCAAGTTTTAGAGCCACCTGCTAAGCCTTGTACAATACTAGAACACTAAAAAGAAGGTGCAGTCTCACAGACGTCGTGCAAAGAAATAGCTGATTTTTTTTAAAGTATCCACTGAAACTGATTAAAAAAGTGTACATGTAGTGAAGGTCGTTAAACAAGAAGTTACAGGGTCAATCCATTCGAATAGGGGTGACCGAAAGTCAATCCTTTGTGATCTGAAATACCGCACCTCCCCAATTAAGTATTAAGTTGAAGCTGCGCGTTGCTGCTTTGAAATCTATTTCTTAGCGGTTTTTACGATAGTTCATTTCAAATGTATCTGTATTCTCGCAATGTATATTTTTTATTTGTAAAATTAAAAAGTTCGCTTTAAATAGGAAGTACGCAAGAGACTATGTAAATTTGTTAGGTTTTTGAGTGTTAAAAAAAAAAAAAACAGTGAAATTTTATACTATGATGAAAATTTAAATTGAAAGTCTAAGAATATAGTGTATTTGGTTTCATTTCATAACTCATAACTATAGCGTTTATGTGTTTTATTTGTTATTTACTTATTTATTGCAATTTTTCCTATTTAGGAAATTTTACATTTTTGCAATGCTATTGATACAAATTTATTTGTCTTATTTTGCATTCATTTTTAAAACATTAAGCAATTCTTTCTCGTCCACATAATTTTCAAGTAATTAATATATCTTTGCTTTTCAGTGAATAAAAATATCTATTCCATTACTGTGTCATTTTAAGAATAACTTTCAAAAAAAAATTCATCACATATGCTTAAAAATGACACGCGCCTAAATGCTGTTCATTGAATATAAAAGGTTTAGTTTTATATTAAATTTAAATTTGACAGTTTTTTCTTTATTACTAGGTAATAATTTTTATAAGATGTTTCGTTTCAGCCTGTTTATAATATTCATATATGTTGTGTGGTTTTAATATTATGGATAAAAGATTTA
>JAPMOR010047743.1:0-27106 GCA_026543865.1 Argiope aurantia | reverse complement strand
ATTAATATAAGGATAAAATGATGAATAAAAGAGAAATTATCTCGATGTATGCAGTTTTGAGGAGAAATAACATTTTGATGTAATCGTTAACATTTATTTACAAAGACTAGGATTGTTCTGGAGAGAACGTTTTAGCAGTTTTTCATTTTTTTTTTGTAACATTACATGTGTAAAATACTTTATAGTGCAACTAACTAAGAATTATATTCAGAAATCAATTTTGTGTGTGTAATATATGAAATTTTGGAACTTTTTCAACAATATTTGCATTAAACAATCATAAATCCTCTTTTAGAGCATTCAACATCAAATCCTTACTTCATTACTTTCCTCATAATATAAAAAGCACTAATTATAAATTTCATTAAGATATCTTGATTATTTTTTTAAATATGACGATATTCGTACAGTAAAATTATGAAAAAAACAAAAAACAACTCGTTTTTCAAAAAATGCATTTAACGTTTGCAAATGCTTATAAATAATCGTCACTTACACGTCAATAGATTGCTATAACATGGCTTACAATAGACACAAATACAAAATAAAATTATCACTGGAAACAAAAACGTGCCTACTTTTTAAAACTGAAAAGAAAAAGAAAAAAAAAAAATACAAATGCGAATGCGAATTTTTCTTCAAACTCATGTTTTCAACCTAGTCGAATACCTTAAATGTTTCATGAAAACACCAATGAAATTTGTATTTTTGTATGTCTTTATTTGTAAAATACAATAGTCTAATATTATTTCAACTCATTAAATTCATATTTAAATAATGATTTTTGATTTAAATTCATACAAATCATTTACCTTCAAGCTGAAGCCGGAACTTTCATCATTTCACATATTAACAGAGAGAAGTAAAAATCGCACAGAAAATATTGATATCTGTATTATTGAATAAGCAAATTGGGCAATGACCCGGGGGCACCACAAATGAAGGCGGTTCCGAATCCTAGAGATTAAATATATATTTTTACATTTGGAAGGTTATTTATTTTTAGTCTTTCATTTTCATCTTTATTTCTAAAAAAGATTAATATATACTTGTGTTGGTGCTTTACAGGTCAAACACACATGCCACATTTATACTTTGGAGGATAGAAATGTTTACCTCAGAGCAATTTTTAAAAAATTATAATTAATTAAAGGTTTGGCGAACTGTTGGAGTATTATCGCGATATCGTCAGAAAATGTAACAGCAGAAAGGTGAATTTCACATCATCTTAAATTTCTAGCAATTAATTTATCAAGGGTTTCAATTTTTTAACATACAAGTCGAGTTTCTATTTTTAATCAGTTTTTACTTTTTCTTATACATATTATAGAAAAGGTATAGTAATCTTCAAAAAATTTGAAATTTCAACAAATCTCCATGTTTTAGACCCTCATGAGTTCGAAAAACATGATTTTTGAAAATGTCCGTCTGTCTGCGACAAAGATAACTCAAAAACTATTTGAGCTAAACGATTGAAATTTTGTGTATGGTCTTTACACCAAAGATTTTTCAAATTTTCAGTAAAATCTGTTCAAAGTGGAAGTCTGTCAGTCCAGCTGTTCGAATATTAGTTAACACTATAATTACAAAATACAAAAAGCTAGATGGAAAATACGCAAATTTAGCATCTATAATGCATACATTTGTCAAATTTTGAGCTAAATCCAACAAGCTATTGAAAGTCGGTCAGTCTGTGCACTCAGAAATAAGTAAACGCTGTAATTTAAAAACGTAGTGACTTATATATATATATCACAGATTTTGTGATGACAAATGCAGTTTTATGTCAAATTATATTTCAATCGGTCGAGAAAAACGTGTCTAAAACGCAAATTTGATTTCTGGATACTATAGCGCTTGTCAGGGTTTAATCGCCAAATAACTCGCCAAGGATGGTATTACAGATTCAGTAAAAATACTAAATTCACGCCAAAAGTTAATATTTCGTAACTATTGTACGCCAACGCCATGTAAGACGTAGTAGTCCATGTACCAACGTAGACGTACATGGTAAGACGAGTTTGTTAGAGAGTATGCGAAAACGTTTTAAGGAGACAAATCTCACTTGTTTAAAATATTTTAACCATCTTTTTTATCAATTTATTTTGTTCAAAATATAAGCAAAATTTAACCTGTATGTGCAAGTTACGCGTGCATGGAAAAAAATTAGCTTTTATCACGTTGACAAAAGGCTGAAATTTAAAAAAAAATTAACTTAACTCTTACTGCAAACTAAACTTAGAATAATGCAATTTTCAGCGCATGTATGTAAGAAAAGAAATAAACATGAACTATGATATTTTCTAGAAAGATAAATGCAAGATTATTTTTTGTAAGCTTTTAAAATATCTATATTATTAATTCAATGATTCTATTGTATTTAAGACAAATACTGTTTATATGTATTTATACAGGATGCCTGACAAATACTTTTTATATGCATTTATACAGGATGTCTACCAAAAAAGATGTAAGAACCAAATAAAATTTAAAAAAAAATCATCTGTATTAATATCAAGCATGTAGGAGAAATTGATGTAACCATTACATATTTCTTTATACTTTCATGGATTAAATTTCAGGAATTCATCTTCCTTAAGACTTACACCAGGAAAAAGGTATTTTCATATGCAATTTCTCGCTTTGCAATTCAGGTTGAAACAGCTGCGTACAGATCGGTTTGTTTCTCTGTTCTGTCTTGGTGTGATAAAACTACACCTTTCATTAAATTTTAATAAAATTTCCCTCCTTCTATCTAATATCTTTTCATTGTCACCTTAAATAGTTAATTTTATTTTAAAGTAAAATAATTTATATAAATATAGCTGAAAGGCCACATTATTTGTTTCTCATAGAAATTCAAATTTACTCAACGAATTTTCTTGAATTTTTTTTTCAAATATTGTAAAGTGTAAATAAAGCTTTAGAAAAATACTTCAGACAGTTAATTAAATAGCTCTTTTTTATAGAATTAAAATTACTTTTTCATTGCATGCACAATATTGTGCAAACTAATGACATGACGGCGTCAGAAATAGAATTTAAAATGTCCAAAAGCGTAGAAAATAGATTTAATCTCTCATCTTGATTTATATTTTCTCTTATTATTTTATTACACGACACTCTTTAGTTAGGAAATCTACTATCTTATTAAATCAATTTAGAATCTATAAAATACTTAAAACTGTTTGTGGATTATGCGTATTTCTTTTTTTATTATCGAATTATAACATCTTAGAACGATTTAAAGTCAGCTTATGAGCTTAAAAAGCGATAATTGGATGCCCATATGACAGTCGCAAAGGATATACGATCAAGACGTTAAATAAGATTAAT
Organism: Argiope aurantia; assembly: GCA_026543865.1. Classification (NCBI taxonomy): domain Eukaryota; kingdom Metazoa; phylum Arthropoda; class Arachnida; order Araneae; family Araneidae; genus Argiope; species Argiope aurantia. Next base: position 23,770 of record JAPMOR010047743.1, on the reverse strand, counting down.
TTTATGCTTTTTAATTTGAAAAATCTCTCTTTGATTCGAAGATTAATTGCTTAGAGAGTTTCTGTTTCCCAAAAATTAATTTAAAAGTTGATTAATTTCTTTTAATGTTAATGGAGATTCAAGTAATCATCTTCTTATTCCATGTTTTTAACTTTGTTTAACTTAATTGTTAGTTTTTTATTTGAATTTTGTTTGTTGTTTTGTTTGTTTATTTAAACTTTCCACAATGATTTAAAAATAGCATAAAGAATTGTTTACGGTGGATTTTAAAAATCGTTTGGAATAATGTATAATTTTTTGAAAAGTCATAAGATTTTAGAATTCGAAACAACAAATTTTCTCATTTTATTTCAAAATACATTCAAACAATAGAAAGATTTATATAAAACCTATTTTACGTTGAAAATATTATATATTTTAACTTCTATTTATACCATATTAAGATTACGTTGAAAGCTAATTTTAAATTTATCTTTAGTTTTCCGCATGTAATGCTTATTTCATGTAGTTTTCAATAGCTGATTTGATATGTGATGATTTAACCTTTGATATGAATGATTTGTATAAGCATTTCAAATTTTTACGCTCAAATTCTGAAATATAGGAAAGGTTTTAATACAGGTTAAACAAGGATTAAGTAAATGATTAATTTCTCATTTTTAAAAACCATGAAAAAAATTCTGTCAAATCATGCTGGGTATATAATAGCTAACATCAATTAAAAAAATGAATTCCTGTGAAAGATACGATATTTATAACTTAATGTTTTAAAATTAGATACATTATTCATTATACTTTATTTATTTTCTATGTAAACATTTTATTAAATTTATTCTTTTCTATTAAGTTTATTTATTTTATGTTGTGTTAACCATACGGTAAGAGATTTATTTGGGAATGAAGTCACTTCACATGACGTCCAAGTAAAATGTGACTTGTTATCTGATGTCTAGCTATCTTTAAATCACGTGCGTTATGACGTTGCATCCTTTTTCCTCGTGCAAGATAATTAGTGAATTCTAAATTAGGTTGACAGGATACACCTGACATGAGTCACATGAAAATAATTTCCATTCATCTTATTTTTTTGCCTCTGCATCCTTTTTATTATAATTCTGTTCGACAAAATATTTGTTATATATTTAGTTCTCTAGTACTTTTTTGAAGCTATTCATTATTATGTTGATTAATAAATAAAATATTCCTTTTATTTATATCTGAATAACCTTAGATATGTTGTTATATTTCTCCTATAGTATAGGAGAAAGTAAAGTAATATAGTGAAAGTATAGTAATCGTTAAAAAATTCGAACTCGAGATTTTGGCGAATCTCCACGTTTCAGACCTCCCTGAGTTCGAAAAACGTATTTTTGGAAAATGTTTGTCCATCTGTCTGTCTGTGATAAGGATAACTAAAAGCGTTTTGAGCTAGACGGTTGAAATTTCGTATACGGTCTGTATACTAAATTTATAGAATACATCAGAATTTCTATCAAATTTTGAGTAAAACCTTTCAGAGGAAGTTCGTCTGTCCACATAATCGAATATAAATTAACACGATAACGACAAAACTAGCTAGATTCGAGATGGGGAGTTAGATAAATAAGATTCGGTAGACAGATTTAATACCTATAGTGCAGACACCTATGAAATTTTGAGCCAAATACAACAAAGGTTGATTATATGTCGGTTTGTACTTTCAGAAGCATGTAAACGCGATAATAATAAAAATGCAGGGACTTAGATGTATCAAATTTGGTATCTGATTTTCTGAACTGCAAGTAAGGTTCTGAGTCAATTTTTTGTTTCAATCTATAGGAAAAAACGTCTCCGAAACACAAATTTGATTTTTCCGGCTTTATTAGCCGCATGCCAGAGATTAATTGCCAAATGACTCGCCAAGAATATCTGGAGAGATTGAGGGAAAATGCTAAATTTGTATCAAAAGTTGATATTTCGTAACTTTTGCGCGCCAATGTAATGCAAGGCGTTCTCTGGCATGACAAGTTTAATAGAGAATATACGAGAATGTTTTTGGGAGACCAATCCCAATGGTATTTATTGTATTTAACAAAACTTCATTTCAATGAATCCGAAATCGAAGTTCTTTTAATACACGATTTCTTAAACTTCAAATGTAACTATCGTTGAGAAATAAAGTGGAAATCAAATAAACTATTGTCCAGCATTGCTATTTGTAGAATATTGCTTAACATATCGCAATTCAGGGTTTCTTCCGGATCAGGTTGATTTAGCAGGTTGTCAAGAAAATCCTATAAGTCAAATGGATAAGTTTCCTTGACTTTCTTGTCCTCTTAGGAATATCAGGAAACATAGGTTTTGATTTCCTTACTCATTTAGTTTTCATTAGTTTTAGCTACTCTCTCGTATACGGAGAGAAAGTATTGTAATATTCTTAAAAAAAAAAAAAAGCGTTCGAACTCAAAACCATCCTGAGTTTTAAAAACAATTATATCTGTATGTAATTAACAGTTGTGGAATTCTGTCTGTCTGTCTGTGATCTTTATACTTCAAAAACATTTTAAGCTAGGGAATAAAGAACATATTCCAAATATGTATTCTGTCAAATTTTGAACTAATTCCATTCAGAGAAAATCGGTTTGTCTGGCTGTCCAAATATATGCTAACACGATAACTACAAAGCGAAGATATCTAGACGGATAAAATTTTGTATACAAATTTAACATCTATAAAGTAAGTCCTTCTAGAGACTTAAGTAAAGTACTAAATCCTTCAAGGAGTCTGTCTGTCTGTCTGATCGTCTGTCAATCTGTACTTTCACAAACATTATTTTTTCTCTCAGAACATGGTGGTTGGACCTCTTTTCACTGGTTAGGTATAGAAATGATGGGGGGGGGGTGACTACCCTCTACCGATTACGGAACGTGTCTCCTACGGGAAGGGTTGTACCATGGTCGGTGATGGCTCTAAGGACTTAACTTTAGTCTGTGTTGTTCCGGTCATTCAAATGAATCTGAATGCCTTAGGGTGGGGTGGATTAGCTTTTCTGGTTCACAAGCATGCAAACGGAATGACTCAGAAACGCGAGGTTAAAAATGCTTGAAATTCGGTATATGACAATTATTATTGATTTGTATCAAATTTCAGTTTCAATAGGCCGCTATGAAGGATTCAAACTGCTTATTCAAGTTTTTAGACGCGTATTATTAACCGCTTTTCAAAGATTAATCTTCAAAGGTAGCACGATTTCGTAACTATTGTTCGCTAATGGCATCCAGTTAATAATATATAAGTACGTTTATAAAAGAATATGCGAGAGTGTTTTGGCGAAGCTAGTTTAGAAAAAAACCTTTTGGACAAATTTCAGTGAAAATCTGGAAATGATATATGTAGGAGTTATTTACGGAAATCGTGATTTCAGGTAAACCAAGGGATGTCATAGATTTCATATTCTGTAGATTTTTAAATTTTAAGATGCGAATCTTAGAATAAGGCAGCAAATGCTTCGCATATGACAAACCAATGACAATATTCCCTTATTCCTGTGTTAATTCTTCAAGATTTGCAAATCTACGAATTTGGTTTCTTCATTTAAATACAACTGCTTTCCTTATTTAAAAAATATATATATAAAAGATTGTTTTTCCTTATTAAGGGTTTATTATTCTAGTTTTTATTATAAAAATATTATTTGTTAATGTTCCATGTTGAATTATAATGTTTTATTAAAGAGTGGCAACCAGGTAAAATTCTTACATTTCTTTTTTAAATGAGCGTAAAATTTTAAATATTAATATATTATTTTATATCTCTACTAATAATAACGGAGAATTTATTAATGTTGCCATTCTTTCCAAGGTTAATATAAGTAATTTGTAATTCCAAGTAATATTTTTCGACCTGGAACTAAAAATTTGGCAGATATCTACTTTGAAGGATTGACAAGTGAACATCTCAGCGATTGTTTTGAAACTTTAATTTATTTAATTAAATGAGATTTTGGAGTCTTACTTCACAACTACCAAAATGTTTTTGTACAAAAATTATTTTTAAATCATTTTAAAATTCAAAAAATTTTTTTTAATGTTACAATGTAGCTACCATGCGCACTAATTTTGTTTTAGCAATTTAGAAATTTTTAACCTAAATTTTACTGTCGCGATGAAACTGGAATTGATTTCATTGTTTCAACAGACATTTGACCGTAAGATTTTCATTCTTTCTTTAACATTAAGAAAGAAAAATTCTACTAATTTTCTGTGTAGTTCACAAGGTGAATAAGCGATAACAAGGTGTGATGAGCTAGACTACGTAGACAATTAAGTTTCTAATAGTAATATGATATAATATAATTTGGCTCAATTAGGAAGGTTCATGTACTCAATAAAGAGAACAGGTGAGAGATTACTTAAAAACATGATTTTAATATCAAACACAATTTGATTTTTTACATTAATATTGAAATTAGAAAATAGATTACCCGTGTAGCTATGTTTTTAACAGCACTATGATATCATGGGCCCTATTAGAAAGTATTCATAAACACAAGGAACAGAGTAGTCACGCAGCTATTAAAATAATCTGACTTTAATTTCTGAGACAATACGATGCTTACGCATATTTTTTTTCAGGAAATCATTAACATTAAACTATGCACTGAAGATTTAATCAGAATTACGGTACACTCCAGAGTACACGGTTAGTGACTATCAGGCCTAGTTTTTCTTTATCGTAATTAAATAGGCGTCTGTTAAATCATCTATTAAGGATTTTTACAAAACCTAAAAACTGCGAGTTTTGACTCTTATCTTAGGGTTACCTTTTCATATCTGTGTAATCATTTATCAATAAATAATACAATTGAATTTATATTTCACTGAATTTTTTTAAGAACTAGGTCTACGATTTATGTTAATATTTTGTTTATATTTCCGTTATTTAAGTTGGGCATTATAGAATTTATGTTGAAATGCGAACAGTTTATATATTTTAACTTATTTTTTTTCTAACAAATTCTTGAAACGTGAGGTGCAGTATATAAACTACCGGTACCGAGCCTTTTATTTTAACTCGACACATTATTGGCAATTTTTCTATGGTTCACCGGGCTGTGGACACTTTCACACTCTACGTCGATAGAGTTTAGGCTTGACTTTAGACTTAATATTCAATAAGAAATGAGAAAATAGATATCATAACAATGAGTTTCGATATCAAAACTGGTATTGGTGAGCAATGAAATAAGTTCATAGAATTCCTGGCTATCCGGCCTGCCTTTCCGCCACATTAGTCCGGGAGTGTACTGTGCTATGATAGTCATTAGAAAATATTCATACACACAATAAATAGAATAGTTATGCGGATATTAAATTAGCATAAATTTAAATTCTGAGACAATATAATGCTTTCATATATTTTTTGAGAGAATCATTAACATCAAATTATGCACAGGAGATTTCATTATAATTAAATACAACTGATGTTTCTGGTGACCATTCAAAGATGGTTAATATGGAAATATTGATTTTTAAATACATTATTTACATAATTGTTATTGGAGTTTAATAATAAATCTTCCTTTAAATTGTTAGCGATAAAAATTCATCAGATAAAATATATTTTATTTTTTTCTTAGGTGATTATGTTAGAGCCTTCCTATACTTTAAATACAAGTTTTGACTTTAAAACTCATTTTCTTCAATTTTGAATTGTAAAGGGGAAATATCTAAAAAAATTTCTTTTAATATTGGGTTGTTCGGAAAGTAATTTCGTTTTTTTTTTTTGTGGAAATGAAAGACACATAATATAATAAACAAATACTTTATTAAAATATATATATGCCGTTCTGGTCCAACACCTTTTGCCATCTTTCTGGTAGTAGCATCATTCCACGCTCATAAAATTTTTGGTCTTTGCTGCCAAAAAACTGATCGAGGTGGTTTTTGACCCCTCATTTGAGGTGAAGGTTTTACCGTCTAAGAATTTAGCGAACCAGTTCTGGCACTGGCGTACTGTCAACACACCTTCTCCATACACATCGGTCCATTTCTTTCTGGCTTGAACAGCATTTTTACCCTTTCTGTCGTAAAACAGTAAGATATGTCGAAAATGCTGCTTATCGCTCTCCATATTTAAAAGGGCACCAACCAAAAACTACTGCGTAGAATTAATTTTAATTTTTCACACACAAGCCTTGCTATATGAGCTCTCAAAGCATATAAAAACTATACGGCTTAAATGTGAAGTTGGGTGCAAAAAAATACAATTAAATCCTCTGTCGGGAAAAAGAGAATTACTTTCCGAACAACCCAATAGTTTGATCTAATTAAATTATCACTTATTTCATTATTGAATCACATACTATTATTACTATTAGATTATTATTATTTAATTGTGTTATAGCATAAAGTAATTTATCGTTTGCAAATAATTGCCGCCAAAATCTTTAAAGCTATTTTTTGTGTTTGTGAAAGATACATTTTTACACATCTTCAATTATGGCGTATTTAGGTATATTTTTCCAGTCCAAACTGCAATAAAATTTCTCTGAATCAAAAGAATTTTAAAATCCGGCAGCTCAGTTGCAATCAGTCAATAACAATGACCATGGTGTCGAAAAATTACATTATTTCGACTTTCCTTAGGCACGAGATGCATGCAACAATCACTGTACTATTGAGAAATCACAAAATTATTTTGATTTGTTTGCTGTCTGTCGGCAATCATTTTGAAACAAAAGAGGCAAGACAATGAAGGTTAATGATTTAACGTAATTCTTCTTTGAAATTCAGGCAAGAAAGATAAAACTTGGATTGTATCAGAATACGCATTTGTCAGCCTATTAGTCATTTTTGATGAAAATTAGTTTGCCATGAATATTGGTCACGTTTTACTTCAATTAAATTCTTTATGAGAAATTGATGTTCATAATTCCTTCATGAATATTTTTAAGCATCAAATTGTGACAGTTATTATGTCCGGCTTGTTTCAGTATTTTTATATTTATTGTTTGTTGTGTACATGAAATCAATAACATCACAGCGCCGTTAAAAATTTTAAAAAGTATAAGTAATGTGTTTCAAACTGTATGCTGCCTTTCGCAATAATGTAATTTCAGTTTCAAATTCCTCATGGAAAGTATGCAGATAATTTACAGAATATTTTTTTCCTTAGCTTTCAACAATGGAAAAAAGTAAGAAAATTAAAAAAAAATTGCTGTAGCAATGAAAATGACTTGAATTTTATTGTGAAAATGAAATATATGTTCGAAAATTATGCAAATAAAAGGATAAAAAAATGATAAAAATTTGCCTTTTTAACTAAATTTATATCATTAAAAGAATTTTTTTAATTTTAAAAGGATATGAAAATAATATTTTATAATATTATTAAGATATTAAATAATATTTTCGGAAGTCACCGTGGAAAAATTCCTAAGTCCCACATAGCTTTTAATTTATTAAAATTCACAATAATCGACCCGGAGTGCTCTTCTGACCTTTTAAAGTATATTTGCATCAAATTTGATCAAGAGATGTACCAACACACACACACACAGACACAGAGAGAGAGAGAGAGAGAGAGAGAGAGAGAGAGAGATAAACAAACACTCAGAGGGTGAGAGCGATTTCCCTTATTTTTAGAGATACAGATAAGAAGAAATGCAGATAAAAAATAGACAAAAGTTTATTACGATTATTTTCAAATTTTTTAAAATTTATAATTTTTTTATCAGTAATATTGTAGAATTTTTAGTATTTTTTTTTCCCTAAAATTTTCTATTTGTTTGGTCTGTTGTTTCAGAATCAAATCCATTACTTCGTTGATAACTAAGTTCTGAAGATATTAAAAATAGTATATTTTTTATCAAAAATATACTAATTCCAAAGTTTATTTGAATAAGCATGAAGGGGGAATATTTAGAGACCGGATTATCTGGAACAATTCCGATTTATTACTCTTCTTTAATCTTAAAAAAATTGAAGAAGAGTCCGCATTCAGAATTATTTTGTTATCCAATTATTACTAGGGAATGCAATACCGGTATACCGGCATTCCGAATACCGGTATTTTGGGCCATTTATACAATTTTGTAATACCGGTATTCACGAGTTTAAATACCGTTTTTTCGGTATTTACTAGAATTTTTTTTTCAATTGTCTCCATTATATGTTCAGGGATCACCAAGATAGAAAAATAGTCTACGTTTTTGTTTTTATGTCTCCGTAACGGGCGAAATTAATTAGACTGTGAATACAAAGTTGCATCGTACAATCAAGAGAAGTGATAAAATACTGTTTGACTACGGATTGTAAAACCCTCCGCGCTTTTGAGCATGCGTTAGGATGGGTTTAATTCGTCGAAATAGGGGAAACATGAAAAAAGGAGATGTTTACATTTAACAGTGAAAACTCGCGGTTTTATAAGACGTAAACATTACAGATAATTAATAATACAGAATGTCTTACAGTATTTACATAATTATAATGATTTTAAAAATGAAAATGAAAAATAAGAAAAGAGACTAACCAATCAAGTTTATAGTAAATTTTCTTAAAATCTTTTACCCACAAACCTATTCACATTCAATAGAATTCGGTACAGTTATCGAAGATTATGATGACACTAATGTCGATAGTGAAAAGGAATTGTCTCTTGAACAAAAATTAGAATAAGCGATAAAAAGAAAACTTTCAACAAACAAAATTACAATACAGAAATCAGCTATATCCAAAGCCATCCGACGAAAATTCGATTTATTTGAAGATGAGGGATTTAGAGGTAAATACTTGGAATAAATATATCGCGCATTGCTAACTGTACCATCAACTAGCGTAGATGCCGAAAGAGCGTTTTCGACAGCGGGTAATTTTTGCACTAAGTTACGTTCCAGGCTTAATGTATCAATCATCGTAATGTATATATCGTATTGTATGCATATAGCAATTATCGTAATGTATATATCGTTTCGTATGTATATATCAGTCATCGTAATGTATATATCATCAGATCACATTTCAAAAATTTGTAATAGTACCACAGACTGAATAGTGATATTTACACTTTTTTGTGATTTAAATAAATAAGATGTTCCTTTACTTTTTTGTGATTCCTTATATACTTTCATAATTTATAAGTAATAAATTATTTTTTTGTGATCTTTACACTCTGTAACATTACTGGTAAATAAAACAAAAGTCGCCTGTGTTTTCTTTCTTTTTCTAAAATTTCGACTTCCGGTATTAAGGTATAAAAAATACCGAATACCGATTCTGAACTTTTGGTCTGATATTGCAATCCCTAATTATTACTTAATATTTACTAATAATAAAGAAGAATATGTGCATATATATTTGTGTATATGTGTGTTTGGAGAGGAGGGAATGTGCAGCTCACAGTGAGGTTTTTAACACTTTAATTATTATTTTAATTAATTAAAAAATTAAGTAATATTATCCATTTTTCTATAACTTCTGTAAATATTAGAAATTTAAGTTTAAAAAATTATAATTTCAATGATACCAATTAATTGCCATAATTTTTCTTATCTATATTCAATTAAACTTTCAAGATATTTTCAAGTATATTTTACAACAATATTTTCATTATTACAAATGAAATTCAAAGGATTTTCATCGCTAATACCAGCTTTTTCTTACATTGTTGGTAATCTGTATATAAAGATTCAGTTTATTTTTATACTAGCCGCCTTTGGCGACCAGCCGGTTCGCCAGTATTACCGCTCGCTACAATTTTCAATTAAATATTTTAAGTAACTGGTCTCTTAAAGAATTCTCAAACAAAACAATTTTAATCTTCAAATATTGATAGTCATACCAAACTTATACTGTTTAGATCGTTTCGTTCAATTTAGTATATATATTTTGCTAATTTGTTGCCATTTCCGGTAAAACTTCAACTTTAATTTAAAATGTAAATGACGAAATTGCAATTAATATTAAGATATTTTTTAATAAAACCAAGCGCTTTATTTTATTTATCATCTTTATTGTTATTTATTAATTATTATTATTAATTAATTATTATTATTGAATATGAGTTTTGCAAACAGAATCGCTCGGTATTTAAGTCTTATGTTAACTACAAAATATTTTTCATAGTTTATGTAATATCTCAAACAATAATTCAACAAAAATTTCTGAGATTCAGTATAAAATTCAGTTTTTAGTTTTGCTTTCAAAAGGATTGAAATGAAATCAATAATAATATTTTGTTCCTGCTTATAAATATATTTCAAAAATTATGAAGTCTAAATTTAATGCAGTAAGGTATCATATTCTGATAAATATTCTGGACACACCAAATTTTAAATAAATGAATGAATGTTTCTATTTTCCACGATCAACTAAGACTTATTTATGAAGTTTTAAATGTTAAAAATTTAGAAAAACTCACCATTTTCATAATCTTAGGCCAATTAATCTTGAGAAACCTGCGCGCTGATTGGCGTATTTTCTTTGAAGCGATCGATGGAAAATCTAAAACTATCCTTTTTTTATTGAATAGTGATATTCAAATCTTCATAAATCAGTCAGTTTAAGTCATTAAAAATTAACTCTTAAAAGTCAGTGATTTAGTTGACTGGAAATTAATTCTATGACCACCATAAAATCTGTGCTTTCTCTTGTGGTGTTTGCATTCTCCTTAATATCCACTCGAATAAAACATCACATACAAAAGTACTACATAGAGCAAACACATCAAAAGTAAACATAACATTTCAATAGTTGCCAAAAACAAAAGAGAGAAAAATGCAATTAATAAGCAGACGATATTTAGAAAAGTACAGATATTTAGACTGGAAAATGAAATTATCTGAAATTCAAAACACGCGCAGACGATATTTACAAAAGTAAAAATATTCAAACCTGAAAAGGAAAATATATGAGTTATTCCATCAATAAATGCCATAAGTTTGTTTACATCTTTATTATTTTATGAGTCATTAAATATCAAAATGGATCCGGGACTGAATAAACACCCTGTATAGAGAGTGTAAAAGATCATAAAATAATTTTTCTTGAATTTATTTTTAGAAAAATAATATTTCATATTTGTTTCATTTCCTACAGGCACGTGCCGAAAATTATATTTTTGCAGATTTCATTTCCAAAAAGATTTAATTTATTTTCAGTTAGAGCTTTAATCAATGTGATGGCAACACTTTGAAAAAAGCTATTTTTTTCCCCATGAATGCGAAACGTGATTAATCTTAATTTTTATTTTTGACGAAAAAAATTATTGAAAAACATAGTTAAAATATTTATTTAAAAATTCATTAAAAATAGAAATTTAATTTTAAGATTAAAACATTGGTATCATTTAAAAGATAAATTTTTTATCTTTAACTTCATGTAAAAATCTTTTTTGTGCGGTAATATTTTCGGCAGTTATAGCAGAAACACGTCAAAATTTCGCTTAATTTTTAAATAAATAAAATTCTAGTTAAAAATTCGAAAAAATAACCCCCAGGTGCACATTCCCGGCGTCCAAGGTATACAGGTGCCAAATTTGGTAGCTGTAGGTTGAATGGTCTGGCCTGTAGAGCGCCAACACACACACACACACACAAACATTGAGCTTTATTATAAGTATAGATATAGATAGATATACAGTGGCTCCCAAAAGTGATCGTACACCAACAAGATTCAATTAAAAACCTTATTATTTACCATTATATATTCTTATTTTTACATGAAAATTTTTTCATAGCATATTTTTACAGTTCTTAATAAAGCAGTGAAGAATAAATTTTAATTACGATGCAAATTATTTTTTAAAAAATGACAGTAAATAAAATTGCACAAAAATAGGACACAAAAGTGATCATACACTTTAAAAATACATCACTAAATATGAAATTTTCTAAATTTTTATAAATGTTTAGTATTTAGTAGGATATCCTTTATTCTTTATAACAGCTTTTAAACGTTTGGGCATAGATTTAACTAAACGGTCGGTTACTTCTGCACCGATCTTGTTCCATTCTTCGATCATTACTGCTTTCAGTTGAATTTTCGATTTAATGTCGTGACTTCTTATTCGCACCTCTACTTCTTTCCTAATATGTTCTATAGGGTTTAAATCGGGTGATTGAGCTGGTGTTTTAAGGGTTTGAGGACAATGATAGAGGCAAAAAAGACGAACATTCATGGCCGTGTGCTTAGGATCGTTGTCTTGGTAATACACAAATTTGTTTAAAATGCCCAATTTTTGCGCTGACACTTTTAAATTATTATTGAGAATATTTATATAAACTCTACGATCCATTATACCATCAATGAATACTAAATTGCCTACTCCAGCCGCTGACATACACCCCCAAACCATGACACCTCCACCGCCATGTTTTACTATTCGAACTAAATTCTTTGGATTAAGTTCTTCGTTATTTTTCTCCATACAATGATTCTCCCATCCGACCCAAAGATATTAAACTTACTTTCATCTGCAAATAAGACACGATTCCAATAGCTCTCTGGCTGGTTTATCATAGATTTGGAAAATTTAAGCCTAGCAATTCTGCTCTTCTGACTTACAAAGAATTTTCTTCGTGCAGAGCGGCCATGTATACCAGCATTCCGAAGAATTCTACGAATAGTTTTACAAGAAATAGAAGTTCCATTTGATTAATTATATTGTGAAGTAAACTTTATTGCACTCATACATAGATTTTTTAGAAATTTACTCACAATATTTCTTTGACTTCTAGCTGACAGAATTTGAGGGCGACCATTACGAGGCTTGTTTGCAATCCTTTTTCCCTCTCTGTAACGTTTTATTATGCTTTGCACCGTTGAATGAGGTAGATTAGTTATAGCTGCAATGCCTCTAATTGATTTTCCAGCTTTAAAATGAAATATAATTAATTTTCGTGCGTCTAAACACGTTTCTTTACGAATGCGCGTCATATCTAAGAATAAAGTAAATAGAATAAATAATTGTGATATTAAATACTGAAATCAAACAATTTTAGTCTAACGAATTTTCAATTAGAAGAAAAATAAGCTGCAAAAGATATTTTTATGATGAATTTAAATAAATAATGTTTTGATGTACGAAGACTTTTGTGTTCTAATTTTGTGACATTTTTTATTTATTTATTTTTAGAACAATATTACTTGATTTTTTATAAAAATATTTGTTCAGTTTTATTAAGAACTATTTAAAGATGCTAATTAAAAAAAACCAACTAATAAAATGCTTTATTAAGAAGTATAGAACACAATTTCTGCAAATTTCTTTAGTGTACGAACACTTTTGGGAGTCACTGTAGATATTGAATATGTTTCTGTTTAAAGCTTGTGTTTCATAAAGCTGTTGAATTCTTTAGCAATTGCAAGTGATGTTTAGTTTCAGAAGTAAGTATTATTTTTTAAAAAAAATGTATTATTGTACTTTTAAATATTTTTAAAATGTTACTCTTTTTTTTCACTGGGTCAGAATAAATCTTTTACAATAATCCTCCAATATGTAACGAATCATGAAATTTATTCTGTAGTGCATAAAAAAACTTTAAAGATGAATGATTCTCCTTTTCATTTTTATATTTTATTACCACTATGTTTTGATTCTTCGATTCAGAAAGCATGAAATACTGGATAAGTTAAAGTTGAATAATTTTCCATTTTAAATTAAACATAAAATTTTACGTGAAAGGACAGCAAAATGTAGCTGCATCTAATTCACTAATACAACTGAAATAGAAAATTCTAATCTTTTTTTTTTTTTTTTTACTTTTTTGTGTCAAAGTATACGAGAAAATATAGTCAAATTCTCTGTCAAAATTATAGCAGTCATTTGTTAAAAATTTTCAACTGAAGACTTTAATGAATCTCGTGTTTCACATTTCCTTACGTCCGAAAAACGCATTTTTCTTATTCAAAATGGCGTAGGAGGAATTAGAAATGATTTCAGAACCGTAAATAATTCGCGTCGGAACGACACCATTTACGTAATAACTCATTTCCTCATCTTTAAAGAAGTAGAATAACCAAGACACAACAATTTATTCTGAAAAGATGGCGTATAACGGCGGGATAATGCTTCAGATGGCAGAAAAATGTCGAAAGAATGAATCCGGCAGAAATAATAAAAGAATCGCTTCCAGATAAGAAGGAAAATGTCAAAGGGCTTTACCAGACGAAAATATCGAGGCCCATAGCTTCAAGTGGCAAAATACCGATTTGGGCAAAGAATTTTTTTATCTTGTTCTATCTTTTTTTACATTCTCGAGGTTTTTTAGGACCGAAAAAGATTATCAAAACTACAGTTTCATCTGTTATTTTGGGTCACAAACTCTACAACAGATAAAAAAAAATTAATGATTTATATATAAAAAAAATAAACTCAATTTGCGGACTTTATTCATTAATTTTTAATGAAAAGTTTTAAGTTAAGAAAATGAATTGATGTTAATCGTTAACGAATGCTACCGAAATTTTCAAGACAAAATGTAAGAATTGTTAACTTTGTAATAATTCTTATTTTAAAATAAAGAAAAATTTGACAAAAGGAATGTTAATATGGTTTTTAATCCAATATTAGTTTTATTAGATAGCTGCTGAAGGAAATTGTGAATTGAAGGAATTGTAATTGATCAACTGGAAAAAAAAGCACTAAATATATTAAAATGGAATTTGATTTTTCGATTGAAATACAAATCTATTTTTGGACATATTTAAAAAAATTATTAAGATTGAAATCAGTTAAAGAAATTCGAAAAATAATTTGATGATAAGAAAATGGCAGGAGAATATGTGAATTTTAATACATTCTGTTTACAGTTTTCATCAAATTTATATTTCGGTTAACAATGAATCGAATTTCTAAGATCACATAACAATCGTTACACAATTTTAGATTTAATTAATAATTTCTCAGAGCCAACTAGATGTCGCTGTGAATACTCTTTGAAAGAAGATATAAAAAGGAATTGTTTAATGTTATTCCTATTCTTTTTCGAAATGACTTCCATGAAGTCGTATTTAAAATTTTTATTGTTAAGTATTGCATTGTTTCTTATCGTTAAAAATTTGTATTTAAGTAGTGAAGATATTCAAATCAAGATTCTAATCAATACCTATATGGTCTTCAAATTTAAAAACCACTGTAAAGCAATATTTCTTAACTTTTTTTAAAAATTTTTTTTACTGACGTATTTTTTCCATACTCATCACTGCTACATAGCCCCAGCCCTGCCTATTACGTATAATTATTAACACTAACCAGAGTCGGATTAAGCCTTCTAGGAGCCTTAGGCAATACAAATTGAGAGTCCTCTTTCCTTCAAAGTTAAATTTTTTTGTTCTTAACGCAATTTTTATATAAATACTTTTAAGAATCAATATTTGACAAATAGAAATAGCAAAGCGCTTAATTTTTCACATTCTAAAAAGTCAGTTTCGGATATACCGAGTATAAAAATTGCTCATCTGAAATTTAAAAATAAATAGTAAAAATGACAAAAAAATGTTCAACATAACCTAAACAGTATTTAACAACAAGGTAGTGTGCTTTTTAAAAAAATTATAAAGCCTATTTTATTTTTTAAATTTATATTATTTTAATTTTTAATTTTATTTTTTATATAATTTATAAATTTTTTAAAAAGTGTAAAATAACAATATTAAACTTGTACGGTAATTAATTAGGAATGCGACGGAAATAATATTTCAAAAATTATTTAAACAATATTTGATTTTAATTTCAATAAATTTGATCACATGGTCTTTATAAATAAATGAAAGCATAAGATAAAATAACTTTAACTTTGTAATTAAAAACAATATTATGGAAGTATCTAGAAAGTTTAACAAGTCCTCTTATTAACCCTCAAAGACATGTGCATTATTTCGTCCACTGACTTAAGGTGTGAGTAATTTTATAAATTATAATCTTATGGTAACATATTAGAATGGGTGTGTGTTATTATAAATTGAAAATATTTAGAATTTGTTTATTTACAATATATAATTATAACACAATATAACGTTATGTCCATTCTGAAGTTCTGCAGTATATAAATTTTCAGTTACTGTACGAATATTATAAAAACAATTTGCAACACTGAGACAGAGAAATGAACAAATAATAATCATTTACATTTTTCGAATAATAAAATTTAAGTTTATAATCAGATATTTGTATACACTATAGCTAAACACAACTAGAAATTATTTAATTCAGTTTTATAAAAGTGAAATACTTTATCCCATTTTGCAACTTTTGCTTTCATGAAAAACAAGTTAAAATACAATCTACTAAGTGTTAATGGTCCTATAAATAAATGACACTACTTTATTAATAAACTAGCCGCCTTTGTCGACCAGCCGGTTCGCCAGTATTACCGCTCGCTACAATTTTCAATTAAATATTTTAAGTAACTGGTCTCTTAAAGGATTCTCAAACAAAACATTTTTAATCTTCAAATTTTGATAGTCATACCAAACTTATATTGTTTAGATCGTTTCGTTCAATTTACTCTATATATTTTGCTAATTGGTTGCCATTTCCGGTAAAACTTCAACTTTAATTAAAAATGTAAATGACGAAATTGCAATTAATATTAAGATATTTTTTAATAAAACCAAGCGTTTTATTTTATTTATCATCTTTATTGTTATTTATTAATTATTATTATTATTGAATATGAGTATTGCAAACAGAATCGCTCGGTATTTAAGTCTTATGTTAACTACAAAATATTTTTCATAGTTTATGTAATATCTCAAACAATAATTCAACAAAAATTTCTGAGATTCAGTATGAAATTCAGTTTTTAGTTTTGCTTTCAAAAGGATTGAAATGAAATCAATAATAATATTTTGTTCCTGCTTATAAATATATTTCAAAAATTATGAAGTCTAAATTTAATGCAGTAAGGTATCATATTCTGATAAATATTCTGGACACACCAAATTTTAAATAAAGGAATGAATGCTTCTATTTTCCACGATCAACTAAGACTTATTTATGAAGTTTTAAATGTTAAAAATTTAGAAAAACTCACCATTTTCATAATCTTAGGCCAATTAATCTTGAGAAACCTGCGCGCTTATTGCCGTATTTTCTTTGAAACGATCGATGAAAAATCTAAAATTATCCTTTTTTTATTGAATAGTGATATTCAAATCTTCATAAATCAGTCAGTTTAAGTGATTTGAAATTAACTCTTAAAAGTCAGTGATTTAGTTGATTGGAAATTAACTCTATGACCACCATAAAATCTGTGCTTTCTCTTGTGGTGTATGCATTCTCCTTAATATCCGATCGAATAAAACATCACATACAAAAGTACTACATAGAAGAAACACATCAAAAGTAAACATAACATTTCAATAGTTGCCAAAAACAAAAGAGAGAAAAATGCAATTAATAAGCAGACGATATTTAGAAAAGTACAGATATTTAGACTGGAAAATGAAATTATCTGAAATTAAAAACACGCGCAGACGATATTTACAAAAGTAAAAATATTCAAACCTGAAAAGGAAAATATATGAGTTATTCCATCAATAAATGCCATAAGTTTGTTTACATCTTCATTATTTTATGAGTCATTAAATATCAAAATGGATCCGGGACTGAATAAACACCCTGTATAGAGAGTGTAAAAGATCATAAAATAATTTTTCTTGAATTTATTTTTTAGAAAAAATAATATTTCATATTTGTTTCATTTCTTACAGACACTTGCCGAAAATTATAATTTTGCAGATTTCATTTCCAAAAAGATTTAATTTATTTTCAGTTAGAGCTTTAATCAATGTGATGGCAACACTTTGAAAAAAGCTATTTTTTTCTCATGAATGCGAAACGTGCTTAATCCTCATTTTTATTTTTGACGAAAAAAATTATTGAAAAACATAGTTAAAATATTTATTTAAAAATTCATTAAAAATAGAAATTTAATTTTAAGATTAAAACAGTAGTATCATTTAAAAGATAAATTTTTGATCTTTAACTTCATGTAAAAATCTTTTTTGTGCGGTAATATTTTCGGCAGTTATAGCAGAAACATGTCAAAATTTCGCTTAATTTTTAAATAAATAAAATTCTAGTTAAAAATTCGAAAAAATAACCCCCAGGTGCACATTCCCGGCCTCCAAGGTATACACGTGCCAAATTTGGTAGCTGTAGGTTGAATGGTCTGGTCTGTAGAGCGCCAACACACACACACACACACACACACACACACACACACACACACACACACACACACACACATTGAGCTTTATTATAAGTATAGATTTATTCCTTTAATTTGCCATCTAGATATGTAGTATACAATACTATGTTAAACACGACGGTTAGGGCAGCAAAAGAGAGTAAATCGGTGTTTAATTTCCAGAACCAGTGAAAATGATTTCCTTAAAACTTTCTCGCATAGTATTTAATAAAGGTGTCATCTCTGCCCCTAAGTTAAGCGAAATTTTGACACTTTTGCAACTGGTTCTGGAAATTAAACACCGATTTACTCTACTATATATATATATATATATATATATATATATAGTTTTGCAGTTGCTTAGGCGACAATAAAATAAACTTTTGGAAGAAAAAATTAAATTTATTTGTACGGGAACGAAAGGAGGAAACTGTTGTTCGCACTAGAATACAAAAACAATATGATAGAAATTTTTTCTTTCAATGATTTTATTGTGAGATACTAATAGGGTTTTTTTTACACGTTTCGACTTTGAAAAGGGAATCTTGGACATCTTTGAAAGGAATGCGTTGATATTAGGGATTCTTCATCCCTTTGCGTGGCAAACAGACAAGTCAGCAATTTTTTAAAGCGCGTTTTAGAAATCATTAAATAAAAAAAAGGGTATTTGGCTCAGGAAATAAGGGAACACTTTAGAATGAAGTAATTTGAGCTATTTTTAGATAAAAATTAGGAAATTAACCAAGATTTAAATTAAGTTGAGAAAAATCATTAATTATACTTATTGTATAACATGATTTTTAACAATAGATTTCATCCTTTAATTTTAAACCGTTTTCAGCGTTTCATGGAATATTTAATTGCGCGCAGTTTCTTCTACTGTCGAATTCTAAAGAAGAAGCTGGTAACTAGGCAGTTGTATTATGAATTCGAAAGTGAAATTACATTACCGCAAAAAACAATGCATAATTCAAAATAAATGACTCAGACACTTAAAGTACTAATGGGATCGTGATGTCATGGAACTAGACTTCTTTTGGCAAATCCTTCCTTTGTCAAACGAAAAATGAATATTAAATTTTACAGAAGAGATTTTATTTAACTCTGAAACTAATTCTCTCAGCGCACCAGATACTCACCAAAAGGGAGTATTATACATATATACATAGGAACCTACCTTCTAAAATGTTGATATCTTGTTTGAATTAAATTTGATTTGATTTTTAAAAAATGTTTGTTTAAAATACGCTATTATTTGAACATTAAAAAGTAAAAATTAGTTTTTAAAAAATTAAAATCTTGATGTTTGAAACAAAATCTTAAGCATGGGACTCTGAAAACAAAATGACAAGGAAGATAAAAATACAATGCATATCATAAAAAAGATAATTTTTGTACATTCATCCTTACAGTGTACATCCTACCATCCATCCACTATAATGACTGCCTCATTTCCTAACTTTACTGTTCTACATCTCTTCTAATAACATTAACTAGTTTGTGCAAATATAAAGTAATTTGATAGCCTTACGTAATTTTGAAAAACCATTTAATTTTCGAAATCAAACTAATAATTTTCCAAAATGTCTATGTATTTGGCAAAATCACAAAATCGTGTTGATAAAATAGATTATTTTGAAATTGGAATTATTTTTCTGCCTTGTGTAAAGTTTCCAGAAAAAAAAATCCAAATTTCCTTTAAGAGAAGCTTCTGAATGCTTTGAACTGATATCTCGAGTTCGTTTGATATTCGTAATCAACGGACTAGCGGAAATTCTACTGGTTTTGTGAAATCACTTGATAGACGACTTGATACTAGCAATCGTGGTATTCGATTATCTTTTTCAAAAGGATTGACGTAAGTTTAGTTGAGTAAGACTATTTATAACTAACTTAAAAATTAGCAGTAATGCTAGAAAAAACGTATGAAAAATGATTTATTTTAAAGACTGCTTCTCACATAAGAAATCTAAAATTTTTAATTCCAAAACCACATATAAAATTTGTTGCATTTCATACCATTTAAATAGCCAGCATATGATATAAATTCGTTATAGTCTTGTTAATAGAAAATTATGGGAATTTCGAAATGATATTCCAACTGATAAATTATCAGAGCTTCTCCCCCCCCTCCTACACTTTCATCTTCGCCAAGTCAGCTTATGCCTAAAAATGAATATCCAATAACATGTACAATAAATAATTTGCAACATTCATGTTTTTTTTTTACATATGATCAATGATAATTTGTTTCATTTAAAATTTTTCATCTGAATAACATTTTAGAAAATTATCCAATTATACTGTTTTTTGATAAATGACCTCTAACAGAAGAGAATAAATCTCTACCAATAGTAAAGAAAGATGTGTGTGTATTTATTTGTGTTGGCGCTCAATAAACCAAGTCGTTTGACTTACAGTGCTTAATTTGATACATATATACATTGGAGGGCAAAAGCGTGCATTTGAAGTGTTTTTTTAAAATTAGAATTTTAAATAATTAAAATTCAAGTTGATGTTGGTGTTTCCCCCCCCCCCCCCCAATAACTTCCGGAAATGTTATCGCACAAAAATAAATTTTACACCATTTGAAAATTCAAAAAAAAAATTATATTTTTAACGGTATAAATTTAATAATAGTTCAAATTTTTCGTGAAATTTGGCAATTTTTTTTAAAAGAAATATTTTTTGCATAGTTTTTAAAAAATCGAAAATCAAAAATTTTCTGCTGAATATGGCTAAAACATCCTTTTCATTAAATGCAACTTTTGATAAATACTTTATGCAACATTTTTAATTTCTAGGTTGCGGAGTCGCTACTGATCGAAGTGCAACTTCCAAGATTCTGCATTACAGATTAGTAGTGGAAATTGAATAGTACTTCCATGCAGATTACTTCTCCTTTTTGAGTACATTCCTTAAATGATGTCATAATTTATGTACTAAACTTTCGATTGGTTATGACAAGAGTGCTGTTTATTTCAATACGACCACTTTTCGACGATTCTATTTCACTAAAGGGCGAGATCCGGAAGGATGGGCGCATTTTCGGAATTCAGTTTATTGTTAAATGTAAACATTTCATTCTTTCATGTTTCCTCTCACCCCTATTTTGTCTAATTAAATCCATCCTAACGCATGCGCAAAAGCGCTGAGGGTTTTGGAAACCATTGGCAAACGATATGTACGTTTACGACTTCCTGGTGAGCTGCTTCCTTATCTTTTGGTACGTGTTCATTGTTTATTCTTCTTCTTAAGTTGAAGAACTAGTATTGGCTCATTAATTTTAGATGGAAATGATATGCATATTTTGTAAATGATTCGATTTCGTTTTCTGAGCCTTCATGCCATCTGAATATTGATTTTCCATCAGGCGGCTCGTTTGTAAGTACAAGTTCCTCAGTATTTTTCTCTGAATAAATATGATCTCAAATTTACTTAATTTTATATGCAGTAATTTAAATTCAATAACAGTGTAACAGCATTTCTTTTAGAAATTTTAGCATTCGAAGAAAATGTTGAGAATGTTTTTTCCATAGAGAGAGAACTTTCAAAGTGCTCTGATTTCTGTCGCTGCTTATGCGCAGTAAGAAAACGCATTCACTTCAGTATATATTGTGTGAAGGGAAGAAGATACCGGCGGAAATATTGTTTTTTGGGTTCTAAGCATTTTTTTCAACAGATTTTTTTTCGCATACTGGAATTCTGACTATAAATTTAAAAAAAAATAAAGAATGATTATTGGTAAAGAAATTAAATTGGAAAGATTATTGTATTAATAAATTTCTTGAATAAATAATTAAAAACATAACATTCTTACATATGTATTAATTTTAATTATATTATTTCATGATTTTTTATTCTCATTTGAGGGATTTTTTAAAAACCAGAATAAGAAATGCAAGGGAAAAATAGAGATATAATTTGAAGTTTAAACTGAAATTTGTTAATATTTATAAATAGTTTGGTTACAATTAAAGCTTACGTACCTCTATTGAAAAATATTATGTGGTGGTATGTAGATTATTATGATCTGTGCAGGAAGCAACAGGACGAATGTTGTTGGAAACATTTCTTTAATAATCACATTCACACACTAAACAATTACAAAGACAAGACATTCGCGTGCGCGCTTCACAGTTCAGCGTCACATCTCCTTCTTATTACAATCGCAATGCATTATGGGATGGCCTAATCAGGTATCGCCATCTAGTATCTAAAAGAGAAGATAAGTGTAATGCAACTGCTACAATTATTATTTTGTAATAACTGATAATTAAAAAATTATTACAGCGGTTACACTGTATAAGCCGCCAGTACTTTAATCCATGTTTTCCTTCTACTTGTAATAATCTCTACAAATAAAACTGAACTGATTGTTTATTTGAATCTTATACAATTCCACACCCGCTGTTTAATTGGAGTGAACTTTGGCTCTCAGCACATGAAAGGATGAGCTAAACATTTCTACACTCTTCTAAAAAGAGTGAAAAATGTGTTAAAGATTTAATGTTTTTTCGCCATGTCTTCTTCGCACAATTTTTTAAACACCATATTAAAATTAAAAACAGCAGGAATAGTATACAAAACTTTAACGCATACTCTCTAATGAACTTGTCATACCAAGGAACGCCTAAAATGGCACCGGCGTTCAATAGTTACGAAATACTAACCTTTGGCGAGAAGTTAGCATTTTTATTGAATGTAGCGTGAAATTCTTGGCGAATTTTTGGGGGATTAATTCCTGTTATGCGGTTAACAATATCCGGAAATCGAAATGATGCTCTAAACACATTTTTCCCAGTCGATTGAAACAAAAATTTGATACAAAATTACACTAGTAGTCACAAAATTCCAGATCAAATTTTGTTACATTTAAGTCAATGCGTTTTTGAGTATTCGAGTTTACATGTTTCTGAAGGTATTAGATCGACAGACGGTCAACCCTTTCATGAACTTGTTTGAAAATTTGATTAGTATTTACACTATAGATTTTAAATCTGTGCACCTAATCTTATCTACCTAGCTCTCTTTGTTTTATAATCATTGTATTAACATATATTCGGACTCCCGGACAGACAGATTTCTTCTGAATGAATTTTTTTCAAAATTTGTTAAAAATCTGAAACTTTGGTCTATAGACCGTGTACCCAATTTCAACCGTCTAGCTCAAAGCATTTTTGAGTTATCTTTGTCACGGACAGACGGACGGCACTTCCCAAAAATAAGTTTTTCGAACTCAGGGAGGTTCAAAACGCGGTGATTCATCAGAATCTCGAGTTCAAATTTTTTGACGATTACTATATATTTTCTATACCAGGGGTGGCGAAACTTTGTGGATCAAGGTGACATTCTTTTTCTAAAGAAAGGTTTAATGAGGCATAGACGTGCCATCAAATAATTTTGACTTGTGATTATTGGGAAAATATTAAAACTAAATACTAACAACTCAAAACTGTTTATTTACTACGAAAAAATACATTTTGCACTGTATAGTAGTAAAGGTTATACTTGTAATTAAAGTTAAAGTGACATTAGTGTGACTTCTGTTGTAGCAGATTAGACGAAAAATAACTTATATTAGGATTATAAGATGTT
>JAPMOR010047738.1:0-19817 GCA_026543865.1 Argiope aurantia | reverse complement strand
TATAGGTGAGTACGGGTGTCCCAATCCCGAGGTTCCCAGGGATCTATACTCCCTTTATATTTATTCTCCCCTAAACCTGCTGCTGTCTGCTGTATCTCTTCCTTCCCTCGACGGCAAGCGAGGGAGCTCTCCATGAGAAGCTGTCGCCGCTCTGTTTGCTTCTTGCTTCTCATGGACAGCCAAAACCCCACGTGTTGGCCGTGCGTGGCAACCCTTTTGACGGACGGGTGGTGCACTGTGGTCCTCGGTGTATCAATCGGCTGGTACCTAGTCACCTGAGTGGCTAGTCTGCTAGGGATCAAGCGAAGGGGTTACTCCTTGGGCTTGGCGTTAAGGGTGGTCACTGTCCCCGGGGGTAACTCCCAGCGTATAGGTACCGATTAGCACTATGGTAAGTACCGAGGCTAGACATCTAGAGCCGGTGGCTGCCATCCCTTGTTGGGCTCCGTGGTGGGCGGTGCCGTCGGGCCCGAATCAATTTTCATATCGCATGGCTCCTCCCAAGAAGGGTCCCTTTAGTGGGCATCGCATAGTTCCTAACACTTTTTCTATAAACCAACATTTTGATCGATATCATGTAATAAAACGAATTTCTGAAAGTGAGACATTTGAAACAGTTTCCCCTTTTTTGGTGCAGAAAGCAATTAGTGCTACAATTGGTGATGTGACGTCAATACGTAAGATGCGTTCTGGCGACTTGCTGATTGAGATTAATTCACGAAAGCAAGCCCAGAACATACAGAAGTTAAAGGCTTTAGCAACTATACCAATCAAGGTATCTCCACACACATCTTTAAATACATCAAAAGGTGTTATTACATGTGGAGAGATTTTCAACTTACCTGTAGATTTAATTACCGAAGAATTAAAATCGCAAGGTGTCACACATTTCCGCCGTATTACCATCCGGCGAGATGGACAAACATTTCAGACCAAACATCATATACTTACTTTTATGTCCCCTAAACTCCCGGACTACATATATGCAGGCTACATTAAGCTTTCCGTGAGACCATACATACCGAATCCTCTCAGATGCTTTAAATGTCAGCGGTTTGGGCATTCGAAAGCAAACTGCCGTGGGACCGTCACTTGTGCCCGCTGTGCTGAGAAAGGACATGAGAGCCAGGATTGTTCAGCACCAGAGAAGTGCGTGAACTGTAAAGGCGAACATACGTCCTTCTCCCGCTTATGCCCACGTTGGAAAATCGAAAAACAAATCGCAGCAACTAAAATTAAAGAAAATATTCCATATCCTGAGGCTCGAAAGAAAGTTCTTACACAAACACCCTCCCCTGGCGTAAGTTACGCATCTATAGTACGGAAAAACGTTTGTGAAAATTGTACCTGTTCCAACTGTGCTCAAAATACCACCCGCATGATCTCTCCTAAGCTGTCATCTGATTCCGATACAGAAAAATCGGTTGGCAACACACCCGATACTGAAAAGCTAGACAAAAATAAGCGAAAAACAAAGCCGCTAAAATCTCTTACACTAAAGCTTGCAAAACGTGGACTGTCGAAGAAAGACCTGTCTTCGCAGTTAAAGAAATCAAGCACCAAAAATTCTGTTGCATTGGGACTTGCTAGTAGAGGTATAGCCCATAAGGACTTGACGTCCATTTTTGGAGGCTTATCAAATAGTCCCGATTTAAAACTCCATCCTTCTGAGGATGAAAATGAATTTGACATGAGTTGTGAAGTTTCAACAACTCCAACCATTGCTCTTAATTCCTCTTTTCGAAATAAAATTTCTTAATGGGTACCTTCCTTTCTTGGAATTGTCGCGGCATTCGTTCCAAACTTCATGACATCAAGACTATTCTTAACAAATTTCATCCAATCTGTTTTTGTGTCCAAGAAACTTTCTTGACACCAAACATCCCTTTAAAATTGCGTGGTTTTAATTGTGTTAGAAAAGATGTAGAAACAGGATCTCACAGTTGTGGAGGTGTCTGTATGTTTACGTCAAACTTGTACCCTAGCACACCACTCAGTTTACATACTTCCCTGCAAGCTGTGGCAGTACAGGTTCATGCAAGAACGTTAGTCACAGTTTGCTGCATTTATCTTCCGCCTCATGATGTTATCAGTCAGCAAGAACTTGACAATTTAGTGGACCAGCTTCCTTCACCTTTTATCCTACTCGGCGATTTCAACGCGCATAGTACCTTGTGGGGTTCGGATAGCACAAACTCTCGTGGGCGACAGATAGAGGAGTTCCTATCAAATAACTGCCTCTGTCTGATAAATAATAACGAGAAAACTTACTTCCACGAACCCACAAGAACCTTCCATAATCTTGATCTGGCCATTTGTTCTCCTGAGATCCTCCCTTTGCTCAATCTCACAGTTGAAAGTGATCTTTATAATAGTGATCACTTTCCTGTAATAGTTTCACAAAATGACATTAATGATGTGACACCATGTTCCCCTCGTTTCATATTCCAGCGTGCAAACTGGAATGCTTTCTCGGAACTTGCAAATATTACAGAGACAATGGTCAGAACTGCGGATATCTCGGAAGCAGTGCAACATGTTATTGATACCATCATGAGTGCCGCTAATGAAACCATACCAAAGAGTTCCCCACGTCGCAGAAAATTTCGAAGACCATGGTGGAATGAAACTTGTCGCGACAGTTATAAAACGCAAAAAAAACTTTGGAACGTTTTTAGAAGGTACCCAACGACAAAAAATCGAATTGCTTTTAAACGAGCCAAAGCCTTTGCTCGTAAAGTTCGCCGTCAAAGTCAGAGGGAATCATGGGCATCTTTTGTTTCCTCCATAACGTACTCCACTTCCAGTAAAACCTTGTGGAACAAAGTTAAGGCCGCCAATGGGATTTATCGTGAATTTACCTTCCCTGTTTTTACTACAGGAGAAGTGAAACATTCCGATCCATTGGACATAGCTAATATTCTTGGCCAATCATTCGCGAAAGTTTCAGCAATTGATTCTTATAGTCCTGAATTTATAGCAATTAAGAATCGCGCAGAACGATCGCCATTGCGTTTTAATACCAAGAGAACTTTTCCATATAACTGCAAATTTAGAATGTCAGAACTGGACGTAGCGTTATCTCGCACCCGCGATACCAGCCCCGGGCCAGATTGAATCGTATATTGCATGCTTCGCCATTTGAATAGAATTTCCCTCTCCAATTTATTATTTTTATTCAATAGAATCTGGAATGAACAGATATACCCTCATCAATGGTGCGAAGCTTTTGTGATTCCAGTGTTAAAACCTGGCAAAGAACCATCAAACCCTCTGAATTATAGACCAATTGCTCTTACGAGTTGTCTCAGCAAGATCTTTGAGCGTATGGTCAATGCCCGCCTTGTGTTTCAATTAGAGAAGCAAGGAAGTATTCCCCTGTTGCAGAGTGGTTTCCGAAAAGGACGATCAACTTTTGATAACATGATCCTTCTGGAGACCCAAATTCGCAATGCTTTTGTCCGGAGGAATCACCTTGTTTCTGTTTTCTTTGACATTGAAAAGGCATATGACCGTACATGGCGATACGGCATACTTTCTACGATTTTTAATCTTGGATTTAGAGGAAACTTACCCATTTTTTTAATGAATTTTTTAGCTTACCGAACGTTCCGAGTTCGCTTGGGTAATATTTATTCTAATTATTTTATTCAAACTGAGGGTGTTCCACAAGGAAGTGTCCTCAGTGTTACACTTTTTATTCTTCATTTCAGTCAGATACTTAATCATTTGCCATTCTCTATTCATGGTAGTCTTTACGGTGATGACCTACAGATCTCTTGCGAAGGAAGTAATATGCGTTTGATTGAGCGTCAGCTACAGAATGCAATTAACAAGATGGTAGCTTGGTGCGATACAAACGGACATAAAATCTCACCCGAGAAATGTCGGTGCATTCACTTTTGTAGAAAACGGAACATTCACTTGGACCCTGTACTATATATACGCACTATTACCATACCTGTCGTAGAGGAAATAAATTTTTTAGGGATCCTCTTTGATCGTAAACTAACTTTCCTTCCACATATTCAGTTTTTGAGAAAGAAATGCGAGAAAACCTTAAACATTCTGAAGGTTCTCTCCAAAACAACTTGGGGTGCAGATAGAACTTCCCTCCTCCGTGTTTACCAAGCTGTTATCCTTTCTCGCATTGACTATAGATGCATGGTGTATGGATCTGCTTGCTCTAGCCTTTTACGACGTCTAGACACCATCCACCATTCGGCTTTGCGAATTTGCTCGGGTGCCTTTCGAACATCACCCATAGAAAGCCTCTATAATATCTGCCACCAGTTACCACTCGACTTAAGGCGTAAAAAAATATCTACTTTATACTTTCTACACGCACAAGCTAACTTGAATAATCCATTGGGAGAAATGGCACCATCGGCTGGACTGCGGAGACTCTATGATGCGCGTCCCTTTCACGTACGCCCTTTTTGTGAGAGAATGAAAATGCTTTTGAATGATTTGGAACTTAATGATATTACTATTAAATCGGTTCGTTCTTTCCAATTCTCTCCTTGGAATATTCCAAAATTTACCTTTTTGAACCCGTTTTCTGGTTTCAATAAAGACATAACTGCACCAATTGTTTTACAGCAGCTTTTCCGCTATCATCGCTGTCAATATTCTTCTTTTGCACCAATTTTTACAGATGGTTCGAAATCGGATGAACATGTCGGTAGTGGCATCATACTTCCATCTGAGACACTGAGCTATCGTTTGCACAATTGTTGCTCAGTATTCACTGCTGAGTTGACTGCAATTTTCTGTGCTCTTGAGAAGATCTCGCCAAAAACTCAGGGTAATTTCATAATCTATACTGACAGCATGAGTGCTTTGGAGACATTATCCAACTATCATAATCGAATGCATCCAATTGCCATTGAGGTATTGTCTCTTTTACAAACTCTTAAGGAAAAGGGATTTAATATTATATTTAGCTGGGTACCAAGTCACGTGGGCATTGTTGGAAATGAAGCAGCAGATGCCGCTGCAAAACATGCTTCCACTTCGCTGTGTCAAAGCATCCCATATAGTGACTTTAAAACAGCCATTTTTTCCCGCCTGCTATCAATATGGCAAGGAAAATGGGATCTGCAGACTGAGAATAAGTTGCATTCAGTCAAACCATCCATTGGTTTATGGCCTACGATTCCTATACGAGAGCTCGACGTTAAGCTGACTCGTCTTCGTATAGGGCACTCACGTTTTACGCATAAGTATCTTATTTTTGGAGATAGTGCTCCAATATGTCCCACATGTCGGGTAGTTTTTAGCATTAAACATATTTTAATAGAATGTTGCTCATTTAGCTCACACAGAATTCGTTTTTTTAAATCGTCATCTTTATCTTTAACAGACTTGGTGGGAGAGACGTACCACCAAAATATTTTCAAATTCTTAAAGGCTATTCGCCTTTTCACGTACATTTAATTCATTTTTTTGGATTTTCGATTTGTTTGACAACTAAAAAACACTTAGTGACTTTCATTTTTATTTCCACATGTAAACTATCATTGCTCATTTTAAATTTTTGAATTTTATATGTTTATTGTAATCTATTTAATTCTTTCCCTCTTTTACAGAGGATAAACAGTTTTATATTTTAATTGATGAAGCAAATTTTTTATGTAGCATGATTTTAAACCATATGCTTGGCGCAGCATGACCAGATATGGCCCTTGCGCCAAAAAAACTCAAAACAACAACAACAATCGTATCTGGAGCGAACACTACTTTCCTACTAGTTGGCAAAACGCAATAATAATTCCTTTGTTGAAACCAGGAAAAGATCCTCAAAATCCGTCAAACTATCGTCCCATTGCTTTGACCTGTTGCCTCTGTAAATTACTTGAGCGTATGATTAATCGCAGACTAATTTATTACCTGGAAAACAATAACGTTCTTCATCCATCTCAGAGTGGATTTCGGAGTGGTCGTAGCACCACCGATAATCTTTTGACTCTCGAAACAGACATCCGCCTCGCATTTTTACAAAGAAAGCATTTGGTTGCCATATTTTTCGATATGGAAAAGGCATATGATCGGACCTGGCGATACGGGATTTTGAAAGATTTGCATGACCATGGACTAAGAGGAAACCTACCTATTTTTATAAGGAATTTTTTGAAACTCAGGAAATTTCAAGTTAAAGTGCAGTCCGAATTTTCAGACTTCTTCATCCAAGAAGAAGGGGTTCCTCAAGGCAGCGTTTTAAGTGTAACGCTTTTTATTTTAAAAATCAATAGTATTTTAAGACAACTATCGCCTTCTGTGAAGGGCCATTTATACGTTGACGACCTCTACATTTCATGTATGGGGATAAATATGAATTTTATACAACGACAAATGCAGATTGCAGTTAATAGTATCACACAATGGTGCAATAATAATGGTTTTAACATTTCTACATCAAAAACTGCGGGTGTTCACTTTTGCCGTAAAAGAAATTTACACTCAAACCCAGAAATCAAATTAAATGAGGAAATCATTCCATTTTTAGACGAGATCCGGTTCTTAGGTATAATCTTTGACAAAAAGCTAACCTTTCTCCCTCATGTAAAATTATTACGGAAAAAATGCGAAAAATCTTTGAATATCTTAAAAGTCTTGTCATCTACAGCTTGGGGAGCAGATAGAGATTCTTTGATTAAAATATATAAAGCCACGGTGCTCTCTAAGTTGGATTACGGCAACGAAATTTATGGATCCGCCAGAAAGTGTTTTAAAAAAACTGGACCCTGTTCATCACACAGCACTCAGACTTTGTTCCGGTGCTTTTAGGACATCCCCTGTGAAAAGCCTTTATATCGAATGTTACGAACCTTCTCTTGATGTAAGAAGACAAATGCTGTCTTTGAATTATTATTTTAGAATTCAGTCAAACATAAATCACGAATTTTATGATTTTAAACTTCGCCCTTACTTAGTTAGACTGCAACAAGCTAGAAAGTCGTCCACACCAGTGTTTTGTACAAGAGTCCAAAACTTCCTTTCAGAAAATCTACTTAACCTACACGTTACTCCACAGATGGTAATTGGCTTTCCACCTTGGAAAAATCTTAATATGCAATTTTTAAACCCATTCAGCACTTTTAACAAATCTGAGACAACAGAAGATATTTATCAGCAAATTTTCCTTGAACACAGACAGCAATACAAAGACTTTCTTCCAATTTATACCGATGGGTCAAAATCATCTAAGAATGTCTCTTTTGCCGTTGTCTTACCAGATACAGTCATTTCTTTTACACTTCATTCATTTTGTTCAATTTTTACGGCAGAAATAACTGCGGTTTTATATGCATTGGAAGAAATTTCTGAGAGACCGGGGAAAAAGTTTATTATTTATACCGACTCTCTAAGTGTGTTACAATCGCTAAAATCATTTTATCTTCATCGTCATAATCATCCTTTGGTTTTCAATATTCTAGATATTTTTAACAAACTGACTTCTCGGGATTTTATTATTTTATTCTGTTGGGTACCCTCTCATGTAGGAATTCTGGGCAATGAGGAGGCAGACAAGGCTGCTAAAATGGCAAGTATTCCAGCAGTCGCAACTATTCCTGTAAGCGACTTAAATAAGCACACAAAAACACTTCTTTATTCCAAATGGCAAGCTCAGTGGGACCTTGAAAGTAACAATAAACTACATGCTATTAAACCTCATGTAGAACCGTGGTCTTCATTACCTAATCGAAAAGCAGACACACTATTAACCCGTTTACGTATTGGACATACGAGATTCACCCATCTCCACTTGTTACTAGGTGAACAACCCCCTCTATGTTCCCAATGTGACTGTCAAATGTCTGTCCAACATATATTGTCAGAATGTCCAAATTTCAATGCTAAACGTTTGCACTTCTTCCAAAATACGAACACTCCATTACCTTTCTTACTTGGTAAGACGCCACATGTTCAAATTTTTGCATTTTTAAAATCAATAGGTTTTTATCCACATATTTAAGTTTTCTACATCTTCCTCAAAAGTTTTCACATTGTTTTTATAGCTGAAATTTTAAATTTTAATCATGAAAAATACAGTTTGGCGCAGCATGGCCAATATCATGGCTCTTGTGCCATTAAAATCCAGAAAATCCAAATCCCGAGGTACCCAGGGATCTTTACTCCCTTTAGGTTTACTCTCTTCTGCGCCTTCTGCTGTCGCCTTTTTTTTCTTTCCCTCGAGGGTAGGCGAGAGAGCTCTCCATGAGAAGCTGTCGCCGCTCTGTTTGCTTCCTGCTTCTCATGGACAGCAAATACCCCCACGTGTTTGCCGTGCGTGGCGACCCATTAGACGGGTGATGCACTATGGTCCCCGGTGTATCCATCGGCCGGTAGCTAGCAACCTGAGTTACTAGTCTGCTAGGGATCAAGCGATGGGGTTACTCCTTGGGCTTGGCGTTAAGGGTGGTCACTGTCCCCGGGGGTAACTCCGAGCGTATAGGTACTGGTCAGCACTATGGTAAGTACCGAGGCTGGTGAAACCCAGAGCCGGTGGCTGCCATCCCTTGTTGGGCTCCGTGGTGGGCGGTGCCGCCGGACCCGAATTGCCTCCAATGTCATATGGGCAAAAAAAACTTTACTCCCTTCAGTGGGCAACGAATGAACATAGCAAAATCATGTGAAATTCTTTACGATTCATTTTTTGTCATTCACCGTATCTCAGAAAAAAACGAAACTTTCCATACAGTATCTCCTTTTCTTGTCGAAAAGTCTCTCTGGATCTCTTGGCGAAGTAAATTCTATTCGTAAGCTTCGTTCAGGTGACTTGCTTGTAGAGATAAAATCTCTGAAGCAGTCCCATCAAATACTTAAACTTAAAAGCTTATCAAATATACCTGTTTCTGTTAAGGCGCATTCCTGTCTTAATAACAGTAAAGGCGTGATAACATGTGGCGAATTATTTAATGAAACGGAAAAAATTACCTAGGATTTTCGGTCTGAAGGAGTAACTCATGTACGCCGTATTAATATTCGACGGGATAGACAACTCCTTCCTACAAAACACTTAATTCTTACGTTTCATAAACCTAAACTACCCGAAACTGTCAGAGCTGGTTACATGAAATTGGTTGTCAGGCCTTATATCCCCAACCCTCTGAGATGTTACCAATGTCAACGTTTTGGTCACGCTAAAACAACCTGCCGCGGGACACCCGTCTGTGCCCGTTGTGCAGAGAAAGGGCATGATAATCAGGAGTGCAATGCCCCTGGAAAGTGCATTAATTGCAATGGCAACCATGCCTCTTACTCTCGTTTATGCCCCAAATGGCAATTAGAGAAACAAATTGTTGCTGTAAAATTTAAGGAAAATATATCTTACCCCGTAGCCAGGCGGAGGGTTATGGCTGAGATACCTACACCAGGTATCACTTATGCTTCTGTTGCTCAAGGATCTAGTGAAAAAACAAGTGTTGAAACCAAAACTCATGAAAATTCCCCCACTTCTGATTCAGAGAAATCATCAAATAATGTTGCAGAAACCTCCAGACCACATAAAAACAAACTTAAATCAAAATCTCAGAAATCATTAATGTTAAAACTGTCTAAACGTGGCCTATCTTCACAGGACGTGCCTTCTAAATTAAAAAAATCACTCTTTCGAAACTCCGTCGCTCTTGGACTGGCGAATAAAGGCACAGTCCACAAGGATTTGGCATCCATTTTCGGCGGCGTTTCCAAAAGTACTGACTTAATTTCTCTCCATCCATCTGAAGAAGAGGATGAAGATCTTAAAATGAGTTGTGACATCTCAGCAACTCAATCAAATGTTCCCAATATCTTTGATACAATACAGATTTCGTAATGGGTACCTTCCTCTCCTGGAACTGTCGAGGCATCCGATCCAAATTTCAAGACATCAAGACCATTTGTAACACTTTTCATCCAGTCTGTATTGGTATACAAGAAACCTTCTTGAAATCAAATATTCCACTTAAATTAAGGGGCTATAACTGTGTTCGGAAGGATGCAGACACTGGAGTGAATAATTCCGGAGGTGTCTGCGTTTTAACATCTAATCTATATCCGAGCACCCCTCTTATTCTACATACCTCCCTGCAAGCATCGGCTGTGCAGGTTCATACTCGGATTTTATTTACAGTCTGTTCTATCTACCTGCCTCCTAATGATGTCATTAGTCAACAGCAACTTAACAATTTAGTGGACCAACTTCCTAAACCTTGTTTATTATTAGGTGATTTCAATGCGCATAACATTTTGTGGGGTTCGGAACGTACGAATTCTCGCGGGAGACAGATTGAGCAGTTTATTGCCAATAACTGTCTCTGTTTGCTGAACAATGAAGAGAAAACACACTTCCATGAACCCACACGCTCATTTCATAGCATTGATCTGACCATTTTTTCTCCTGAGTTATTGCCATTACTGAATTTTAAAGTCGGAGATGATCTCCATGGTAGTGATCATTTCCCATTAATTATTTCTTATGCTGATAGACACACCGGAATACATATTCCACAGCGTTTCCTATTCCAGCGAGCCGATTGGGCCGATTTCACGCAACTAGCAAATATTACTCAGACTATGGTCAGTGTGGCAGACATTTCGGAGGCAGTGCAACATGTTATCGATGTCTTAATAAAGGTTGCAAACAAAACCATTCCTAAAAGTTCAAGACTAAGTAAACACCGGAGACCATGGTGGAATGAGGACTGCCGTGAAAGTCATAAACAGGAGAAGAAATTATGGAATATCTTTAGAAGGTATCCCACGTCAGAAAATCTTGTCGCATTCAAACATGCCAAATCTACTGCTCGTCGCATTCGTCGTCGTAGTGAGAGGGAATCATGGGTTAAATATATTTCATCAATTACATCTCGCACTTCAAGCAAACAATTATGGAAAAAAGTAAAGGCGGCTAATGGAATTTATCAGGAGTTTACTTTTCCAGTTCTGAAAATCAGGAATACGACATACTCCTCCCCATTAGATATCGCCAATACTCTCGGGCGGACGTTTGCACGAGTTTCCGCTGTTGAATCCTATAGTTCTGAATTTATAGCAACCAAAAATTGCGCGGAACAACTCACTCTGAATTTTCGGGCTCGTAAATCCCATCCATATAATTGTGAATTCAAGATGTTCGAATTGAAAAATCTATATCCCTAGCTCATGATACTAGCCCTGGTCCAGATGGAATTACATACAGTATGCTTCGCCATTTGAGTGCCGTTTCGCTCTCAAATCTGTTACTTTTGTTCAACAGAATATGGAAGGAAGAAATATTTCCAAACCAGTGGCAAGAAGCTCTGATAATTCCAATTCTGAAACCGGGTAAAGATCCATCGAATCCTCTGCACTACAGACCGATTGCATTAACCAGTGTCATTTGTAAGACACTTGAACGTATGGTCAATGCCCGACTAGTTTTTGAATTAGAAAAACTAGCATGTATTCCGCTTATGCAAAGTGGTTTCCGTAAAGGACGATCCACTATTGATAATATCGTCCATTTGGAGACTCAAATTCGCAACGCTTTTGTGCGACGAAATCACCTCGTCTCCATTTTCTTTTGACGTAGAAAGAGCATATGATCGTACTTGGCGTTTTGGAATTCTTCAGAAACTTTTCAACTTGGGGTTTAGAGGAAAGCTCCCAATTTTTATAAAAAACTTTTTATCATCTCGTACTTTTAGGGTACGTATGGGGAAATTTTATTCTGATCCTTTTATTCAAGCTGAGGGCGTTCCACAAGGGAGCGTTCTCAGTGTCACACTTTTTATCATGCATTTTAGCGACATTCTAAATCAGTTACCACCATCGATCCAAGGAAACTTATACGTTGACGACCTTCAGATTTCTTGTCAAGGCTGTAATATGCATCTGATTGAGCGGCAGTTGCAAAATGCAATTACGAAATTGGTTACTAGGTGTGATAAAAATGGACACACTCTTTCGGCTGAAAAGAGTCGATGTATCCATTTTTGCAGAAAGCGAATTATTCATCCTGATCCGTCAATCTTGATTCGTAATGAGCCAATTCCGGTTGTCGATCAAGTGAAGTTTTTGGGAGTGGTTTTCGATCGGAAGCTCACTTTTCTTCCGCATATCACACAATTGCGAAAGAGATGCGAGAAATCTGTGAATATACTCAAGGTACTCTCTCGTACGTCTTGGGGTGCCGATCGTACCTCCTTACTACGTATATACCAAGCCATAATATTATCTAGGATTGATTACGGATGTTTAATATATGGCTCTACCAATTCTGCTACGCTACGCCTGCTAGATACAGTGCATCATTCTGCCCTACGAATTTGTTCAGGGGCTTTTCGGACGTCGCCAATAGAGAGCCTCCATGTCATATGCCACCAAATGCCTTTGCATTTGCGACGGAAAAAACTTTCATTGCAGTATTATTTCCGAGCGAAGTCTCTTCTCAATCATCCTATTACTCATATGGCTATTCCCGTTACTCTTCAAAGATTATATAATGCTCGACCTTCTCATGTCCTTCCTTTTTGTGAGAGAGTCGAAAGCGTAATCAAAAACTCCATTCTCGAAGTTCCTGATATCTTGTCAATTGATTTTAACGTATTTTCTCCTTGGGAGACTCCCCAGTTTTCTTTTTTGAATACTTTCTTGGGTTTTAATAAAACTACGACTGCTCCAGTAATCTTCCAAAAACTTTTTAGTTCTCATCGCTCCCATTATGCCTCGTATTTTCCAATATTTACCGATGGTTCAAAGTCAGACGGACATGTTGGTTGTGGTGTCATCTTTGGCGACGAGATACACAGCTTCTGTCTGCATACATCATTCTCAATTCTCTCTGCTGAACTGATGGCGATTTTCTTTGCATTACAGAGGATTTCGCTCTCATCTCACTATCAATGCTGTATATATACCGACAGCATGAGTTCTTTAGAGGCACTCCATCATTTTAACTTTCATACGCATCCCATCGCTATTAAAATTCTGGAACTCTTGCAGACTCTCCATCTTCGGGGTTTTAGCATTTTACTCTGCTGGATCCCTAGTCATGTTGGAATTGCAGGGAATGAAGAAGCTGATTACACTGCTAAAACTGCTTCTTCCTTGCTGCATTATGAAATTCCTTATAGGGATATTCAGATATCTGTTACTAAATATATTTTTTCTCTGTGGCAGGTGACTTGGGACCAACAGATGCAAAATAAATTGCATCTTATTAAACCGTTAATTGGCTTGTGGCCAGTTTTGCCTATACGAGGGGCAGATGTCATACTGACTCGCCTCCGTATAGGGCATACTCGGTTTACTCATAAACATTGACTCTTTCGAGAGAATGCGCCAAAGTGTCCCACATGCTTTACTGAATTAAATGTTTATCACATTTTAATAGAATGCCCGAACTATAATCATCATCGCTCTCGCTACTTTCATTCATCTCATGTAACTCTTTCAGAATTGCTGGGAGAGAAACACCATCCAAATATTTTTAACTTTCTGAAAATTATCGGCTTTTTAACAAACATTTAACTTTTTAAGCGATGTTTGGAAATTTATCATTTAATTCTTTTACATTTTAACTCCTTTTTCTTAATGTTTTTAAGTGTTATTTAAATAGATTTGAAACTTTTTTTTATCGCACGTATGGCGCAGTTTGGCCGAGATTGGCCCTTGCGCCAAAAAACTCCAAACCAAACCAAACCTAGCAGTTATCGACCTATAGCTCTCACTAGCTGTCTCTGCAAGATATTGGAAAGGATGGTAATTTATAGACTTACACATGTTCTGGAAAAAAAGAAATGGTTGTCGCCTTTTCAAAGCGGTTTCCGAGTCGGCAGAGGAACAGTGGATAGCATCTTGCAACTAGAAACTTCAATACGAGAGGCCTTCGTTAGCAAAAAACACCTTGTTTCAATTCTGTTTGACATGGAGAAGGCATATGATAAAACATGGCGATACGGAATTTTAAAAGACCTCTATGAAATTGGTTTTAGACGCAATCTCCCAATTTTTATTTTTCATACTCGAACACTGGCTACAGTCTGCTGCATCTACTTGCCACCACATGATGTCATAAGTCAGCAAGAACTTACGAAAATCGTAGGCCAACTTCCCAAACCGTATTTATTAATAGGCGATTTCAATGCACATAGCACCTTCTGGGGCTCAGAAAATACGAACACTCGAGGGAGACAGATTGAGCAATTTATTGCCAATAACTGTCTCTGCCTATTGTACCCTCAGGGGCTCACCTACTATAGGTGAGTACGGGTGTCCCAATCCCGAGGTTCCCAGGGATCTTTACTCCCTTTATGTTTACTCTCCACTGCGCCTTCTGCTGTCTCCTCTTTCCTTCTTTCCCTCGAGGGTAGGCGAGGGCATCACTTTATGTTGATGACCTACAGATTTCATACCAGGGCAGCAATATGAATTTAATAGAGCGGCAATTGCAAAATGCCGTTAATAAAGTAGTAGCTTGGTGCGATAAAAACGGGCACACTCACTCTCCAGAGAAGAGCCGATGCATTCATTTCTGCAGGAAACGAAATATCCATGCAGATCCTGTTATTAAAATACGAAATGCGCCTATCGTTGTTGTAGATGAGATACGATTTCTGGGAGTAATTTTTGATAGAAAACTCTCCTTTCTTCCTCATATTTTAAATCTGCGGAAGAAATGTGAGAAAGCACTAAACATTTTAAAGGTACTCTCTAAAACATCTTGGGGTGCCGATCGGACATCTCTGCTCCATATTTACGAAGCAGTCATCCTCTCTCGCATGGATTATGGGTGCATAGTGTATGGTTCCGCTCGTGCTTCTTTCCTGCGACGGTTGGACACCATTCACCATTCTTCGTTAAGAATTTGTTCCGGAGCGTTTCGTACCTCTCCCGTAGACGGCCTCTACTCTATTTGCAACCAACTACCTCTTGATTTAAGACGCAAACACTTGTCTGCCTGTTATTATTTCCTCTCAAAATCTTTTCCTAATCATCCCATCTCTAATAGAAAGTTACCGGCTAATCTTCGCAGACTATATGATGCTCGTTCCTCTCACATTCTTCCATTTAGTGAGAGAATGAAAATACTTTTGCATGACTCAGGCCTTTCAAATGTTATCATTAAGACTGTAGATTTGTTATGTTTTCCTCCCTGGAACATCCCAAAATTTTCTTACATGAATCCCTTTGCAGGATTTGATAAATCTTCAAATGATCCAGCTATTTATAAGCACCTGTTTTTGCATCATCGCTATCAATATTCTTGTTTTGTACCAATTTTTACGGATGGCTCAAAATCAGATGGACATGTCGGTTGTGGCATAATTCTTCCGTCTGATACACTGAGCTATCGTTTACATAGTTGCTGTTCAGTATTCACTGCTGAGTTGATGGCAATTTTCTGTGCCCTTCAGAAAATTTCGTCTTTCCCTGAACGTAACTTTGTTATTTATACTGATAGTATGAGTGCTCTGGAGACACTTTCGCACTACAGCAATCGGATGCATCCGCTTGCGATTAGAATCCTATTTACTTGGCGTCTCCTACAAAATGAAGGTTTTCATATCCTTTTTAGTTGGATCCCGAGTCACGTAGGCATTTCTGGGAATGAAGAAGCCGATTCAGCGGCAAAATCTGCAGACTTCATTTTGTCCCATAAACTTCCATATTGCGACATTAAGAGATTTTTCATTAAACATATTTATTCAACATGGAAATTAACATGGGATTTAAAGATCGAAAATAAACTTCATTCCGTCAAGCCTACAGTTGGTTTATGGCCTGTTCACTCTATACGAGAGGTTGATGTGAAATTGACTCGCCTCCGTATAGGACACACCCGTTTTACTCATCGTCATCTCATCTTGGGTGATAGGGTGCCAATTTGCCCCACTTGTCATATTGCTTTTAGTGTGAAACATATTTTAATTGAATGTCCTGATTTTAATACTCATCGTCATAATTTTTTCAATTCATCTTCTCTTAACTTGCAAGACCTAGTGGGTGAAAAATACCACCCAAATATTTTTAAATTTTTAAGAGCTATTGGTTTCATCAACTATATATAACATCTATTTCATCTGTTTGTTCTTCCTTTTATGTTGAATATTTTTATATATATATGATTAATTTTACATTTACGTTAATCATTGTCCTACATTAAGATAGTTTTTTTTTAATATTTGTATCGACGCATTTTATGTGGTTTTCATTGCTTTCACTTGTTTTTAAGATTTGTTGTTTTAAATGTCCGATCTGATTTTACCATATGCTTGGCGCAGTATAGCCAAATATGGCTCTTGCGCCAATAAACCATACACAACCAACCATAGAAATCACCTCATTTGATTGGCGCAGTATGCCAAATATGGCTCTTGCGCCAGTAAAACACACAAAACCAACCAACCATAGAAATCACCTTGTCTCCATTTTCTCCCCTCAGAGGCTCACCTACTATAGGTGAGTACGGGTGTCCCAATCCCGAGGTTCCCAGGGATCTTTACTCCCTTTATGTTTATTCTCCCCTCCGTCTTCTGCTTTTAGCTGTCGTTCTTCTTTCCCTCGAGGGTAGGCGAGGGAGCTCTCCATGAGAAGCAGTAGCCGCTCTGTTTGCTTCCTGCTTCTCATGGACAGCAAATACTCCCACGTGTTGGCCGTGCGTGGCGACCCATTAGACGGGTGGTACATTTCGGTCTCCGATGTATCAATCGGCCGGTATCCCAGGCATTTAACTGGACTGCTCAAGGGGATCAAACGAAGGGGTCACTCCTTGGGCTTGGCATTTCTTTCACAAAACCTGCCATACAGTGATGCGAAGAAGTTCTTTCTTTATCATCTCTATTCCACTTGGCAGACAAACTGGAATGAACAGGTTCACAACAAATTACATGCCATCAAACCTTTCATTGGATTATGGCCCGTACACCCTATACGGGGGTTGGATGTTAAATTGACCCGCCTCCGTATAGGACATACACGTTTTACTCATAAACATCTCCTTTGTGGAGAGAGGAAACCCACGTGTCCTACATGCAGTACAGATTTTACTGTGAGACACATTCTCATTGAATGTCCAGATTTTAAATCGCATCGTGAGTGGTTTTTCCAGTCATCGTCTCTAACTATGCAGGACTTGGTGGGTGAAAAACACCACCCGAAACTTTTTAATTTTTTAAAAGATATTCGCTTTCTTATGTGTATATGATAAATATTTATCTTGAATAAACTTAATCCTTTTTTGTTAATTGCGTTCTTTTTATTAACTTTGTAATGTTTTACCAGTTGTATCTTATTTTCATATTTTGAGACATTTTCTTATATTTATAGTTTTATTGAACTTGTGTTTTAATTCTTAAATACTTGTTGCTGGATATGATTTATTTTTAACCATATGTTTGGCGCAGTTTAGCCAAGATTGGCTCTTGTGCCATTAAACGTCATAAACCATAAACCATAAACCTTGGGCTTGGCGTTAAGGGTGGTCACTGTCCCCGGGGGTGACTCCCAGCGTATAGGTTTCGATCAGCACCATGGTAAGCGCCTAGGCTGGGGTGTGCCAGAGCCGGTGGCTGCCATCCCTAGTTGGGCTCCGTGGTGGGCGGTGCCGTCGAGCCCGAATACTTCTAAATATCGCATGGGTCTTTCTAATAATCAACACAGTAATGCATTTTTGAAATTTTTCATAGTTTATTCTGAAAACAATGTCTTAAAGAACATTTCTCCCATTTTAATTCATAAAAGTATCTTTTCCCTTATCGGAGAGGTAAAATCAATTAAACTAAACAGTGGAAAACTTTTAATAGAAGTCATGAATTTTAAACAATCTGAAAATATATTGAAACTAGGAAAAATAGGGAACATAGATGTCAAAGTTGTTCCACATCGTACACTCAATCATTCCAGAGGCGTTATTTCCGAAAGCGAATTTCAAAAAGATTTGGAAGAAGATATACTAGAATGCCTGAAAAGCCAAAAAGTCATAGCAGTCCGCCGAATTACAATCAAACGAAATGGTCTGAACCTCCCAACAAAACATCTCATTCTTACATTTGACACTCCTGTATTGCCAAAATCCGTTAAAATAGTTTATATAAACTGCCCGGTTAAACACTTTATACCTAATCCCTTGCGCTGCTTTAAATGTCAAAAGTTTGGCCACACAATAACGGCTTGTCGAGGAAAACAAATTTGTGCTCGGTGCTCTCTTCCAGATCACGAAAGCAACACCTGCAATTCTACAGAAACAAAATGCCATAACTGCGATGGTGATCATCCATCGTATTCCAGATCATGCCCACATTATAAATTAGAAAAGGAAATCTTGACAGTTAAAATAACAAAAAATCTCTTTCCCAGATGCTCGAAAAATAGTCGCCGACAGAACACCAAAACCAAACCTCTCTTATGCATCTGCACTAAATCCATCAGTCTCCCCATCACAAAAAACAACCTCTGCCACAAATAATCTCACATCAACTACAGCAGCAAATGATGAATTAATAACAATTAAAAAAAGTGACTGGCTCGAACTTCTTGCAATTAAAAAGTCTTGGGAGAACGCTTCATCGTCTCCCGCCGTATTATAGGCAGCTCTCAATTCAACTCCTGTACCAGACATTCAACCAAATCCACCTTATCGCACCACTAGCACGGATGAACAGGCAAATGCGTCTGCAATTCCTACAAATAATTTATTAAATACGATATCAAATAAGTCTCCAAATAATAATATATCCTTGTCAACAAAAAACAATTCCTCCCCTGTAATGACTAATACAAAAAGTGCCCGGGAAAATAAAAAAATGATGAAGTCAAATGATAAAGAGAAAAGGAAAGAATCGAAATCTAGCAAACATGTTCGCCTACTGCCCAATAAAACTGATCAAAATATATTAAATACTTCTGCAAATCGATCACCTACCCGACAAGATTTTTTAAAAGATTCTCGAAAGAAAGATCTTAATGATGATGGTGAAGATAGTGATTCACTTTTCAAAGTTCATCCATCTGAAGATGATATGTCCACCAGTGAGGCTGATGATTTCTCGCTCCCTTCATAGTTTTCTGCTTCAGACAGTCTCTCCTTTTTCTGTTTTTTTGTTTGTAATTAATGGCGGCATTTATTTCCTGGAACTGCAGAGGGTTTATGAACAAGTCTTCAGAACTTAGAGACCTCATTTATAAATATCAGCCAACTTGTATTGCACTACAAGAGACCTATCTTAAAACAGATAAAAATAATATTCCTAATTACCAAATTTTTAGTAAGCACCATATACAAAATAGAGCATCTGGTGGCGTTGCAATTCTTACAGCGAGTAATATCCCATCTATACCTTTGATTCTGAACACTAATCTTCAAGCAGTGGCAATCCGCGTCCAAATGCAATCTTTAATCACCATTTGCAGTCTCTACTTGCCTCCCAACGAAACAGTTAATCAAACAGATCTGAATAACTTAATTTCCCAACTGCCTTCTCCGTTCATTATTTTGGGAGACATGAACGGTCATAACACTTTATGGGGTAGCTGTAATTCAAACACACGAGGTCAAAAAATCGAACAACTGCTTGTTGATCATAATTTATGCCTTTTAAATACAGATGAAAAAACACATTTTCACTTAACAACGCGAACATTCCATTCAATTGATCTGGCAATTTGTTCTCCAGCACTCCTGCCTTTTCTAAATTTAACGGTTGACAATGATCTATATAATAGTGACCACTTTCCTTTAATTTTAACAGATAATAGACACAGTATCATTGGTTCTTATCATCCTCCTAAATATGTTTTAAATGCAGCAGACTGGCAGAAGTTCACCTCTCTGGCTAATATTAATTCTCATA
>JAPMOR010047719.1:21010-48411 GCA_026543865.1 Argiope aurantia | reverse complement strand
CTTACCAAATTGAGATAATAGATATCTAATAATTTGATGTAGAGATCAGATACCAATTTTATCCTTGTAGCTAAAAGTGCTTTTGAGTTATCGTGCCGAAATACATAGAGTCAGATGGACAGACTGACATTCCAAAATGTATTTTTCGGATTCACAGAGGTCAGAAATGTGATGATTCATCAAATACTCGAATTTTTGACGATTACGATACTTTCATTTTATAAACTTTATAGATATGAGTTATTGAATCTAAACAGAAGTACTAGATCTCACACAATGTGAAAACAGCAGAAAAGCAAAAGTTATTCAGCATATCTTCGGAACTTGGCAATCTTCTAAAAATTTTAACGTCCACTTTCCATCTACTTTCTCAGTACCAAGCAAAACAAATTAAATCTCAAAAACAAGTACACTTATCTAGCATTCTATTCACGCTAAAGTGGAAAAAGGAAAATTAATTCCCTTCTGTAAAATCCCTCTCGAAAACACAATAAAGTTTTAAAGCTCCCCAAGCATCACAAAAGGGTCTTTATTTAAGACCACCTCGTTTCTATACTTTCCCTCTTTGTAGTCGGGAGAAAGGAACGCTTCTCAAATGTAATTGGAATTTCCAAGACTTCCGCAACACGTGTGCAACGGATTAAATCCGTTTAACTGCCTCTGCTTTAATGTGATTGGGTGGTCACTGCATAATTGATTAAAAGCGATTGCACCACTCTTTGAGATGAAAGATCTGGACACCGCTACAATTTCTTCTTTCTCTTTTTTATTTACTTTCTTTACTTTTTATTTTTTAAAGTCTTCTTTTTACCGTTTTCTCCAACTTAAAACAGTTTTTCAGTACATACAAAAATGTCATACGATATTTTAAAACTTAGCATGATATTATGAAAGCTTTTAATGCAGCATAATATAGTAAAGCTAGAGTTTAATTATTGTGTTATATCCTCCTTCATTTGGATTCAACTATAATAAAAGATATACCTAAACTTTTTTACTTATTATGTGTATTTATGAACGAAGCAATAATCAAAAGGACTGAAAAAAATAAGAACTAAAATAATATTATGCAATAAAGGCAATTTATATAGTGAAGACATGTGGAAAGAAATTAAAATATTCGTCATTCAAAAGGTTTGAAAAAAATTAAAATTAATAAGAAAAAAAATAATATTCTGCATTTA
Organism: Argiope aurantia; assembly: GCA_026543865.1. Lineage (NCBI taxonomy): Eukaryota > Metazoa > Arthropoda > Arachnida > Araneae > Araneidae > Argiope > Argiope aurantia. Next base: position 47,227 of record JAPMOR010047719.1, on the reverse strand, counting down.
TCTCAAATTGTATAAAATGAAGACATGCGGGAAAAAAATTAAAATTTATATTATTCAAAAATGTTGAAAAAAATTTAAACAATAAGAAACAAAAATAATAATATTAATTAACTGAATTTTAAATACAGATTATTAATATCTAATGGAATAATTTATATTTGACATAATTAAATGTTAGTTTATATTTTTAGCATTATGTTTATAAATAAGTAGATGGAAGCAAAAATATAATTCATATCATACGAAGACATTTACTGGCATGGAGCAAATGTTAAATCTACATGGGCAGTGCTACTGTGTCCATGTAGATTTAAAATTTTCTAGAACATGCTAGGTCGCTCTATAAAACCATATTAAAGGCATCGGATATTCTTTTTATGATAGAAAAGATAAAAACATCAGTGGATATCATTTTTTGGTTTTGTTTACTTATAATCAGTGATCGTTTTTTATATGAAACAGGATCAATTTTATCGCATGCTTAATTTTTTATCAAATAAATCACCTCTAAAAATACTACTCAAACGTTGTAAGATTTATTATTAAATATTAGTTTATGAATTATGTTTTGCTTGAATTCTGTTTGGCTTAGTAATTCAATTCATAAGTTAAATTCTATTGCAAATCGAACCACTCTATGGGGAACTTGGTCCAAATTGGTTTCTTTTTGAATGGATTATTAAAATTTTTAATTAATTTATATTTTTGTTTAAATATGTTGGATTTTTGAGGGGGGTAGGAGGGATAGGTAGATAAATTCAGTGAATCACAACACTCGATAAAGAGACATAATATAATTTATGTCTGTTGAATAGTGTTTTCAACCAAATGACAAGTTAATAATGTTGAGTACTCGTTAAAATATAGACTTAACATTTTTTAATCATTTTAGGAAACGTGCTTCCTTTTCGTATAAGTGCCATATTAATAAGTAGGAGTAATTTTCTTTTTTTATGAGTAAGCAATTTTGCTTATTTATAGAAGCTATCTGTGTATGTTTTATATTAATGAGTGGACAGACGGACATCTTTTAAAAATAAGTTTTTCGAACTCAAGAGAGGTTTAAAACATGGAAATTGATCAAAATCTCAAAATAGAATTTTTTGATGATTGTTACATTTCCTCTATACAACGTAGGCGAAGAAGTAAAATATTGCTTCATTTTGTAGCCACTACCAAACAAAAATAAAAAAATATAAATATATCATTTGCTTGTTTAAAAAAAACATTGTATCTTTTTTTAGTTTTGATTATGGAAATATTTACTATTAATTTAATTTCGTATTGATTATTTTTTTGCTGTGATCTTACTTAGATTTAAATTTTAATACATTTTGCTTATTATTGTGTAATCTGTTTTCTTTGATTTTATGATATTATTTCTTATCTCCGAAACCACAATTTCTTTGGTTGTTCGGGTGGCGAAGGGTCAATACTTAAATGAAAGTCAGACCCCTCAGAGAAAAAAAAATCTCTAGTTCGAATCCCTGCCAGAGGGTGATCCTTGAAAAGGTTTTCAGCTAGGATTCATCGTTTATTTCTTTTTTGTTCCATTTTTGCATTGAAACATAATATTTATTTCAAATTTGGTTCATTTTGTAGCATAATTTATATCAAAATTTTGTTTCATAATCACTTCATTAGACGAACGTCAGACCCCACATAGAAAAAAAATCCCTAGTTAAAATGATGGCGGGGCTACAGTGGACATGGTTATAGCGGACACATAAGATTTCGTGGTCAGAGCGGACACTCCAAAACTCACCGTGGTTAGAGCGGACACATTTTTCCCCATCTTAGAACAGATAAAGGGTACAGATAAATAAGTAAATAAACTAATTATATATAATTTAATATAATTTAAAAAAGTATTTTAAGTGGCAAATCTCTTTCACGTGGGCTAACGTTTTTTTACGGAAGTTTTCTGTTTTTGCACTCGATTATCAAATTGCAAGGATAAATACATTTTTGCCAATCAAATTTAATTATTTATATTATATCATAGTGCGAATGAATTTTAAACATAGCGAAATGTAATATCTTTCAGGGAATTAATAACAGTATAATGAAGGATATGAACGAATTTCAGGGATTTTATGGAAAACTATATTTTAGAGTCAAATAAATATTAGAACAGGTGCAATTGCCTAAAATTAATTAGTCTCATTAATGTAAGTAAAAATAAATACTAGAAGTAAAATATATAAAACAGATACAAGTAAATAAAAGAAAAATAAATACTAACTAACCTTTATTATAAAGGCATAAATATCATTTACCATTGAATTTACTCCAACATAGTTACAAAACTTAAAGATTTTAGACATTTTTCAAAATTGTTTGATGTTTCGAATTCTTTTAGTATGTTTTCAATTCTTTCATACAATTTTACATATGTTTTTTTCCTTTTTATTCCAGGGTCGCCTAACTCTCTGGACTTCAAATTAAAAGACATTCTTTGTGTTTCTTCTTTTAGTATTTTAACTAATAAATGTACACTAGGCTGGTTTCTGCTAGTGATTGAATTTAATTTGGAATTCCACCCTTCAACAGAATTCTATTTCCGAAATCATTCTACAGACATTTCTTATATCTTCGTTCTCTTTATATTCCTTTACTAGACCCATTTCTTGTATCTTGCGCCACAAACATTGATTAAAATGAAAGATACTACCGGAAATAGTCGAATTGGGAAATTCTAACATACAACTATTGATGGCTGCGGCTTCAAAATCCAATTTTATAATGTCCGGCTTTCACTTAAGGCACCAACGTTTCATTTCCTGAAAAATTGCATTTTGCCTGATAAGAGTTGCTTGTCTCTTATCAGGCAAAAATGCAAAAAGCGCTGCATAAACGTTGGTCTCAGTTGCTGTACTCTTTAAATCGACGTGCATTCTATATATTTGAGCAAATTGTTTCGGACAACTTTTAAATGTTCCATCTAATAAAAAGGTCTTTCCATTTTCCAAAAGGTACCGAGATTCTTCTCCTAATCTAAATCTACTAAAATCTTGTTATCTTGGTCATTTTGAAAGTCTAAACGAAGAAAGTTTTCTCCATTAAAAAGCATAAGTGTATCGTTTGCAAACTGAATGTCGTTGGTATTTTGGGGATTTTGGGTTGCTCTCAAAGCCTTTCTCCTCTCCTTACATAAAACAGTATTGGAGTATGTCGGTATTTTAGTAACGAAATCATAACCTTTCTGATATAATTCTGAAAGTTCTTCTTGAAATATCTGGGGAGCGGGAACTGATGTTTCTTCTCGGACTCTTTTTCTGGAAGTCTCTAACTTCCTTTAAATTTCGATCTCAGCAACTTTGGGCACGCAGGAATGTTCAGTTTTCTTCAGTACTTCGAACTGAAAATTTGTCTTTCATTTCCTTTACAACGATGTGTCTTTTCTTTTACACATACCCAACTCATTCCTAATTTATTTTTTTCGGTGTAAAAGGTGTGGGTAATCATCTATAACTAAACATACTTTTTCTTATTTTTGTAGAGAGTAATTTTATTGATATGGCTATGGGTTCCATCACAGATATTTTTGACGATATAAAACGACATACACACTTCATAAGGATTAAATATCTACTGAGAAAATGAGAAAGGCCTTCTCTCTCAAAAATATCGGCTTATCTCTACAGCAGGTGCAAGCTCGATCCTACACAATAGATGGTATGTGTCTGATTAGGGAAACAACACAATAGGTGCAAAAATGTCCGCTGTAGCCACTGTCTGCTCTGACCACGTCCGCTCTTGCCACGTAACCGTTAAAATGCCTACCTGAGGGTGACCCTTGAAAAAGTCTTCAGGCAGGATTCATCATTTCTTTCTTTTCTGTTCTATTTTTGCATTAAAACATAATATTTATTTCTAATTTGGTTCATTTTGTAATATAATTTGTATCCTAATTTTGTTTTATAATCACTTTAATGGAGCGCAAGGGTCGATTCATGAAGTTAAACAAACGAAACAGCAAACCTATACGAAAAACTGTTGATGTTGGCATCTATGTATGATTTTACCTTAAAGTTATCTCAAACTAATAATCATATATTCGCGCATGAAAATAAAGTAAAGAGCCATATTGAGGTTATATATTACTTATATTACTCAGCTGATATCTATACTAACCTTTAGCACATTCCCCCAGTTCGGAAAAATATCATCTACAAAAAAGGCAGGAAATCTAAGCAGGAAGTCCCCATACATCCGTACCAGACTTATGCGTTTATATAGTAGACGAATGGATTTTCTCTCTGTTAGACCCATTTTCTCGCGTAATGGAGAGGTTGAAATCCTCTAGAAACAAGCTCATTTCCGCCTTTCGCTGAAAACCAACACTTTACAGCCACACTTCTGAGGTATAAAAAGAAATATTTACTTTTGTAGGGGCGTCCCAATTACCACACTCCGAAGATCAATCGAAAAGGCTTCCGGTTAGTTCTTGCGGCAAGAGAGAGATGGGTATTGGTGAGTTTTCTTTATTTCTTTCGCCATTTATTTTATTTCTCCTGGTAGATGAGGATTTATTTTATTTGGAGATATTTATCAGCGAAAATGCTCTGAAACAATTATCATTTGACAATGATTTTGATTTGATATCTAGTGTATCATTAGTAGTTAGTTAAGACTTCTAGCTAGATTGCTTAATATTTTTAATCATAAACATATAATATAATTGTTTTTGGAAAACAGCAGGTTACTTTTAGATCAAACAACTTTAGCAATTTTTCTTTGAATGCAAGTAGCATTAAAAGACTAGCTATGTATGAAAATTAAATAGAAAATTGAAATTTGCTATCACAAATTTCAAGTTATCATGTGAGAGCATTATTTTTTAACTCACGTTGAACGTTTTCACGTTTTTCAACTCTTTATTTTATTTCTCACGTTAATTCACTCATCATTCAGACAGAAAAGCATCATGCTCTAACATGACTCATATTTCTCAATCATCAACATTTAGAAAAGTATTGGGTTTTGACCATTTCAAAATCAACCGAGTTCTAAAATTATTTTCTCAAGGACAGATTTTTTTTTTCGTAAAAACCCAGCTTAAGCAGGTTTTTAACAATCACGTGACTATCAGATTACGCATGCTTCGATATTTAGAAAATGATGGTTATAATTGTTATTTTTTTAATCTCTCAATCGTTCAATCTCCAAAACTTTATTAGAACAATTCAACAGATTTTATCTGTTTTAAAATTCGGTATAAACTTGTTCGGAATGAGCATGTTACTATTGTATCGCGTAATCGCCAATTTTTTTTTTTCATTTTAAAACTGTTTGAGCTCTGAAACTTCTTTGTCAACAAGAAAAATTGATTTTTTTTTAATTATATATATAACTTTCGATACCTCTCCCCGCTCTTTTGCGTTCATTCCCATTTTCTTCTCTGTGCTTCTTCGGGTGATACTTCTTACTTCATATGGCGGACATTCCCGCCAAAGCTATAACTTTGTATTGGCAGTTACTCACCAAATGTAGTTACCTTCTTTAGCATTTTCAAATAACCCTAAAAGTGAAATATTGATGCCACAAAAGCGATAAATCCCCAATTTTTTGTCCGTGCTAGGCTGCAAATGCCCCAAACCAAAACAACATCATATTCTGGTCATGATAAAAAATAACCCAGCAAACCAATACTTAACTTCAGTTGGGTATATAACAAAATACCTTTCCAACTGAAGAAATCGGTTAAAATTCATAGAAAGCAAAAAATTCATAGCAGGGAAACTAATCAAATCAATATATATATATATTGACAGCTAATTTACTTTTAATTGTAAAAAAATGAAGGATAAAAATTATCAGTCTTTTCTGAATTATTCCGGTATTCTTAAATTCACAAATTTTTGTTATATTTTTTTAATAAGAAACTGCGAATTCTGAAATAGCAAAAAAATTCACTTTCATACCATTTTTCATTTATAGATGGTAGGATAGATTTCATTCATAAATAGCTCAAGAAAGTAGTAATCTTTACTGAAAAACACTTTGATGATGCCGTGTCCGCGTTACCACGGAAAGGGTGTGCAGTAGCTTCTGAGGGTAAAGACCCTTGAGCACCCGAGGGCAGAAGTCTGACTTCTAGCTCATATGAAGATGACACTCACACATCCGCTTGCACAACCCCTTTATACAGGGGGAGGGGCACATTCGCACACCTCACAGATAGAACACAGATGAAGAACAACCATGCTTGAACCGGGATTCAAACCCGGGACGCCCAGATCACAGGGAAGATTTCATTCATTTTACACAGGGAAGAAGATTTCATTTTACATTTACAACAAGATTTTCATTCTACATTTATAAATAGTTCAAGAAAGTAGTAATCTTTACTGAAAAGCACTTTTTTATTTCGATATTTTTTTTTCTTTCTTTTTCGAGTTAAAGTTGTCCTAAGAGATTAGGACAACTTTATTAACATTAGGTGACAAAAAAATAAAGTTGTTGGAATTCTTTTGGTACACTCATTTTCAAACACACTTTTTAAGCATTCGTTTGCGTTGTATCATTCTTTAAAGCCATTTAGATTTCTAATTATTTACACTGATTTTCTAGGATGGAATAATTTTGTGATTTCTTTAGATATAAAGAACGATATTTAAATTAATATTTTTTCTTCGTCCCGTAAATTTCATTCAATTTTTCTATTAACATGTTACTTTGCAAGCAATTCTTATAAACACAAAATCGGAGATGAACAACGGATCCACAAAAACTAAAACTTCCGAAATTCTTAATGTAAAAGAAAAATATTTGCGGGTTGTCTCAGTGCTAGAATTACAGACTTCTAGGAGAAAGAAAAGTTTACCTTGAAGGAATCATATAACAATGCTGGGTCGGAAATGCATGATAGACATTATAGATAGCGTTGCCTCTATACTGGATTCTCGAGCATTTTATTACACAGTCTTTATTTCAGCATTCAATAGCATGATTCAGTGAATGCAGTTCTGCATCACACTGCCATCGTCACTGTTGCCCACATTAAACCTGGAATGATCATTATTCAATGACATAGCAATCATGTTATATTTAGCAATATCAAATCTAGAATTTAAATGCGAATGGCATAGTTTATAATAAAGCTCCGGAAAACACATTCATTATCACCTCAAAATCCATGATACACGTTGAATGAGAGAAAATTAACATTTCTGTATGAATAGTTTTATTGCATATGTATTTCCCCAAACAAAACTTAAAAAGAACGGGAAGCAAGTGAGTTTTCAAAAATGAGTTTTCTTTTAAATTATTTCCTTAATGGTATCATTTATCGAAATACCGATATTCATAGTGGGAGAGGTCAACACATTTTGAATTGTGTTTACGTCTGTTGACGCCATCAATGACGTTATTACTTCGTCATTGAATACGAACACACGTTTTTTTTTCGTGTGACTATTTTAAGCAGTAGCTTCTGAGGGTAAAGACCCCTGAGCACCCGAGGGCAGAAGTCTGACTTCTAGCTCAAATGAAAATAGCACATGTACACTCGCTTACACAACCTCTTTTTACAGGGGTGCTCATTCACGCACCTCACAGAGAGAACACAAGGAAGAGAACTCGAACCCGGAAAGTTTAGATCTTGGGGAAGACACGCTACCCCTAGGCCAGGAGGTACGAACACACATTTATGTCGTGGATAGCTGTGAGATGATTGATTATGATTATTTAATCTTGCTATGGAGCGTTGAAAAGAAGAATCGCTTAGGAAAATTGTGGATTCCCTCGCACGTTCATCGCCATCTATAGAGTCTGGCGACATTTCTGACTATGAGTTGATATGTGATTCTAAGTAGTGCAAGTATATATTATCCTTTTTAGCAGTTTGTAACACTGTAACCATTTGAAATTCTGCATGGTGATGGGATACACTTTAAAAATTTCTATTTCTACTGCTTGACATTGCCTTAACTAAAGTCCTTCAATTTCAATCAAATCAAAGAAAAATACAATCAAGAAACACAGCAAAGCAATTTGATATTTTTATATACCCTTTCATTACAAATCTATCTCTCAGGTACTCGAAAACTTTATTTAGTCTGTTTTTAGTCCTTTCCTCACGTAATCGAACATCTCATCTTCCTCCAAATTCTCCCATTTCCGTTCTGCTGCTAAAAACAAGTGCTTTATTGCCCGCTCAGGTAGTAAAAGAAATATTTACGTTTGCAGAAGCGCCCCAATTACTGCACTCCAGAGATCAATCTGAACGGCATCCGGTTAGTCCCTGTGGCAAGAAAAGGAAGCGAATTGTTCAGTTTTCTTTGTTTTGTTCATCTTTTATTTCCTCTCTATAGACTGGAATGTATTGTTTTGGGGGATTTTCTGCTGCTCTAATTCATTTGGCCAGGTACTCCTCAGAAATCGATTAGATGCCTTGACTGGGATTAAAATACGATGTTTCGATTAGCTAGCTGGCTTTGGTTTTCAGAATGCAAAGTAGTGTATCGGTAATAGAAAAAGTTCAAAGTTTATCTTGTATGTTTTATGTGTTAATGCCTCATTGTTTCCAATCTTAAAATCCCAACCAATTTTAATATTCATCAAAATCTTGATATTTTGCAGCAAGCTGGAAAAAATCACGTTCTATTTAATAACTTCAATAGTTTTTATTCATATAAGCTTCATAGTTGACGATAATATATTTATAAATTGCAAGTATATAAGTGCCTATTCCTTTTTCTGCTCTTTTACTACTTCATGGAGAGCATAGAAATTAATTCCGCGAATTTCCAATCCCTAAGAAGAAGTGGAAGAAAATGCATTTTACATTCCTTACGAACAAACAACAATTAAGGAACATTTTTACAAACCAATATTAGCTCATATACAAATGCAGATAAAGACAACTAGTACGTCTCTCGCTCGCCTTCGAATTTCAACTTCTTGAATGCAAAATATTATGGCCATATTGATTATCAAACTTTTGATTTCTCTGAAAATTTAATTTTAATTATTCGTAGTTTTAACTTGGAATTCTTTTAATTTATGAACTTACTTCTATATGTTTTGTTTCAATTGGACAGAAATAGCTGAATTTTTCAATTATTTCGATAGTCAAAGATTTAATTTGACTTTCTTAAGATTTTATAATAAAAATGGATTTTGTTATAGACAGCATTTCCATATTTATGTGTTCCAATATAATGACTATGTCTCTTCTGAATGCCTCCTCGATTATATGTATAATGGTTAAATCAGCAATCGAGACTGTTCAAAAGTGCTACCAAGGACATTCTTCAAGAAAACCCGATCTTCTTCTTTAAGCATTTTTCGCAAAATTGATAATTAGATGTACATTTTCTTGCAGGTGGTTTTGATATCCTACAGAACTCACTTTTTACAGTGTTTAGTTGAGACATCATATGAAAATTGTATTTAAACAAAGGGACATTGATAAGCTAGGAAAGTTGAAAGGCACTCAAATACTGCAATTCTGACAAAGCAATGTAGAGATGCTACTTTAGGCATTAAAGCATGCAACTGAATAATGTATTTTTGAAACCCCTTGTTGGAGATTAATTTATTAAACTACCTGAATCAATAATAACAAATAAATTTATTGTGATTTCTGTAGATCCTTCTACTAACTGACTAAGCCAGTTTTGTTACAGCACCCTATTTTGCTCTTCTTGTATCGAAATCAACATCTCGGATTAGTATATAAACAAAATTAGGTTGCATTTATCTGAATAAATTGATTACAATCGAATTTCAAACACCTCACATTTAATATACAGCCACACTATACATCATTTACATTCAAATATATTAAATTCATATTTGAGTCTATGTAACAGCGTATATTGGTAAATTGCATATATTAGCTGTCTGTTGGCAACTTAATTCTCAATTCACTGCAGTAATATTTTTATATTATTTATTCCAAATTCCTCTAGAGCCGCGGTGCCTTTTGGTAAGGTCTCGGCTTCGGAAAGGAAGTATTGCAGACTCGTGACCCGATTCCACCGAAGAACCGTTGTGTAAGCGAGTCTGATGTACGTTAAATCCTTTCGGACCAAACTTCCCCTGCTGGTGTTGTGTGGTGCGGAGAGGATGATGCCAGCTCAGGTTTCTCTCTCGTCATCTGACCGCGATTCAAAATTATGAGGTCCGTCTCAACATAACTCAAATGTTGATTTAAAATGGGACGCTAATTTAATTAAATTAACGAAATTCTTCCCTTGAAAATAAAATAAAACTGTCATTTTTTAAAGAAAGACAAAGTGATTGTAATCCAGAAAATCTGATTCAAATAATAAAAAGCGCTAAAAACTAATTTCAGAAATCTTAGCCATCTTTCAATATCAATACACCATAAATACACAAAGTGTTTGCAAGATATATCGTAGATCTGTTTGCATCTGTAATGCATGAAAATAAAGAATGCACTTTTAGTAGACACTAGAAAACAAAAATTGCTATGATTTCCAACTAAAATGGTAGTTGCTTCAAAAGATAGGCAAGCGTTGCGAAAAATGATCATATATTATAGTAAGAAGATTTGACTTTAACAAGATCAATTGGGCAATAAAAAGAAAAAAAGTTCGTTTGTCCAGATATCTGAATTTCTTTTGAATTAAACGAATCTTTTTTTCAGATTACATACAAGAGAATTTAATTTGCAATGTTGCAGCCAGAGAATATATTAAAATATTTTTTGAATGGTCTTAATAGTTATATTTGTCTCTTTATATTGGTATTGATATCTAATAACAATTCAGCAAAGTTTTGAATTTATTGATGGTTTACTTGGAAAAATATTAAGATTACTTGGACTGAATAACGACTCATTCTTTTGCGTTCCATGAAATGTTTATGACCAAGGTATTTTAAGATAATTTTTTTAATCAATGCTAAACTCGAGCAAAATTTTATTAAATGTTTTTTTTTCCTTATTCGGTTTCCTTTCTTATTATATCAAAGTAAATAATTAACTTCAGCTCAATTTTTCTATCAAAAAAATATTGAAAATATTTTGTATATTTTTATAAAATGACGTAATTTAAACTCATTTTAATCACATAGTGAAACGGTTGTTGTTATATATATATATATATATATATATATATATATATATATATATATATATATTGAAAACATTTTGTAAATTTTTTATAAAATGATATAATTTAATCAGATTTTAATCACAAAATAAAACTCTACTTTTAAAAAATTTCCTAAAAAGCAAGGAGATAAAAACTGATAAATGAAATAAATCGTTGTTCGGAATGAAGAAAAATTCGATGTTTTGCAGGTTTATAGTACACCAGGTAGTCATCATATTTGAAAAAGTCATTTTTCAATTAGTCATTAGTCAAGGGAGGACTACTCAAAAACGCGGATGCATAGTTTTTCATGAACCTTCCTGAAAGTAATATAGTTTCACCTTAATTAAGATGGTATATACGAAGACAGTATTAGCATCACCAATAAAATAATAAACGCATAAGAAGAGGAAAAAACTGCATAATGACATGAATATTCACTTCTCACTTCCTTTGCTCTTTCTACACATGCGTGATCTTTTTTCTGCCCATGCGCATCTTACTGAAGACGAAATACTGTCGTAATGTAGCATATCTTAATATAAAATCAAATTTGCATTTTCATAGGATTGTAATTTTAATTTTAAGTCACAGAATTTTTGAAATCATTTATAATACAATTAAATAAACAATAAATCTATCTAATGCAAAATAATTCTCGAAAGAATATAAAATTACACAATATATGAGATATTAAAGAAATGCTTCAATATAGTACTGTAAACAAATGCATAATTTAATTTTATGCCATGATATGAATTACAATTTTTGTTATGCAAACATGACAAATATTCACTTTATTCTTCTTTTGCTATAAAGGCTATATCAAAACTATATTACAATTTCTCCTAAGTTTTTGGAGTACATTTTTATCAATACTGACATTAAACAATTTTATCTGTAATAATTCTAGACCAACAAATAAATTAAGAACTGGATTTTTCTCGATTCTTGAAGTATGCATCGTTCAAAAAACTACAGCTAACATGCATGTACAGTTAAATTCTGAAATAAGGGCTTTTAATTCGACACACATCAAGTTAGAAATCTATTTCTGTTTTCAATGTTTTTTATTAATTAATTTGAAAGTGTAACAGGTTAAGTTGTATCTTGCAAACAGTTTGCTTCCAAACCAACTATCATTTTCTCTTTCTTTATCTTTCAGAGATTCCAGGAGACGGAAGTCAAAGTAACTCCGCGTTGTTCATTAACTCTGATTATCACAGGGTATTTTGTCCATCACCTCAGTGTCTTCAAGTTGTTCTTTCAGCGGTATGTTGGCAAAAATCTGAGTATGAACACGTGCATATAACCGCGTTCTTCTTTTTCAAAACTTTTATTGTTATTTATGAAGTCATTGACTCTGAAATGCTTTTAATTTGAATATGCGAAAAGAATACAGAAATATTCTTAAATAGTTTAAAATATTGTATTCTTTATTTTTGTTTGTTAAAAATCTAACAGTAATTAACATTACTCTAACTCTGTAATATATAAAAGAGGTAAATACTCATTAAAGGTTTGTTTAGGTTTTTCTTATAACACCTTTCCAACATTTAATATTTTAACATTTAACATCTTTAATATTAACATTTTTAATATTTTTAGTAAATACATGATTTCCAGAATGTATTGTGTTTCCAAAATAAATTCCAATGCTGTTTACAAAAGGCAAAAAAGAAAGACAACAAGGGAGTCATTTTGACTCCAAGTCTCTGGATGCGTGAACAAATTCATGTCTCCAGTTACTGAATAAAAATATTTTATTCCTTATAATTTAAAGCTGTTATCAACATATTATCCTGATGTGTCAAAGATAGAAGTAATAATTAATTCAACTTGCCTAGACGAAATTTTGTTCAGAAAAGGATATTCAAAACTGTTGCTAAAATTCCATGAATAAAATGAAAAATTCCATGAAATAATTAATTCGACTTCCCAAGACGAATTTTTGTTCAGAAAATGAAATTAAAAACTGTTGCTAAAATTCAATGAATATCTTTAAACACAGTATTAAGATATAAAATAAAACTTCAGGCACCAAAATTGAATTCAGAATCCTGTTTCTGAAGTAGAATGAAAGAATAAACTACGAGGGTTTTCGAAAAGCGTAACATTAAGCGTTTTTCTCCAATTATTATTTTCGAACAATAGAGTTTAAATACAGTCACCGAAAAGCGCAGAATCAATTTCCTTTTTCGCTAAAGAAAACGGAAAATCAGTTTCAACTTGAGAATGTCAAAGCAATTCTTATAAAACTCTAAGAATGAAACTTCTTTCTTTGATAAGTTACGCATTTTCTCTGGCTCCCTTTTCAGCCTCTCTTCCGTATGAATACAATCCCATCTTAAATTGTTTGAATTGTCTGCTGATGGTATTTAAAAATAGGCAATTGAAAAGGGAACATTTCCCACTGAATTTTTACTGATATATTCAGGACTTTAAATGCTTAGGAAAAATTTTCAGATTTTTTTAAAATTCGAAGGCTTTTTTCCATAAATCTGATTAATTGAATCTATGAAGGAATTTTATTTATCATCATTGAATTTCCTATTTAATGTGCATTAAGGATTAAATTACTTCATAAGATATTTAAGCTATTCTGATGAAGCGTTTATTTTGAGTACACAGTTTTCAATTTTAAAAATATAAATATTTCACATGGCACAAATTATAAAAAAATGGCACTTATTTACTGACAAACAAACTTATCTATCCATTAGATATGTGTGAAAATTAGTACCGAATTTTTGATTAAACATAAATAATGTTCGAATATAAAATAAGGTAATTATCTTTAATATTTCCTTCTAATTTAGAATAAATTATTAATTTGAATTAATTATAAATTTAATATTAATTTAAACAAATATATTTATTGATCACTAAAAATATGAATACTTGTGACTTGTATATGATGGTAATGTTTAATAATGAAGAGATAGAGCGATACCTGAGCTGGCATCACCCTCTCCGCACCACACAACACCAGTGGGGGGACGTTTGGCCCGGACGGAATTAACGTACATCAAACTCGTTTGCACGACTGTTCTCCGGTGGAATCGGATCATGAGCCTGCAACCCTTCTTTTCCGAAGCCGAGATCTTACCAAAAGGCATCGCGGCTCTAGAGGAATGCTATGAAGTATAAATTCCAGGTATATAAAATTATTAATTTGATTTAAATTGAAGTAAGATAAGATTATAGAAAAAAGTTTCTAATGGGCATTGGCTTATGTTTGGGATGTAATGATTTTATTTCAAATAACACTGGAAAAGAAATTAAAGCTCAAGTTGTATCTCCCACATGCACGAATGCATGGAATTCAATAACTTAATCATTGAAAATTTTAAGCATTTAGAATACTTTTCCTTTGAAATGCTTTTTACTCCATAAAAATAATTTTACTCTATTATGTTGCTCAATGTTTGTTATGATTAGCCCTCCAAGTACTTTAGAAAGAAAAAAAAACACAAGTTCTATCTGCCAAAAATTTGAATGGAATTTGCGAATCAATTTTTTCAATTTAAAATTGTAGTCTGTTGTTCACTATAAATGCACGTGTCATTTAATCGTTACAAATGTTTAAAATATGATTACTTGCTATTTTTCACAATTAATGGGGAAAAAAGGAACAATAATTTTCTTATCCTTCTGAAGTAGGTTGAGCTCATTTTTAGCAATTTTTCAAAAAGTTCAAATGTTTAAAATGGTAGCATACATGATATTTGCTAAAATTTGAAAAAAGAAGCATTCTAATTTTCTTAACTTATACTGCTTTAAATGTTTAATTTGAAAGTTATTCACTTATAAATTGAAATCAAATATCTAAAGATTGTTCACTAACTTAAAGTAAACGACCTACCATATTTTACATAATGATTATCTTATCAATAAAGCAGCATTATTGTTAATATCTACATCAGAGGTGAAAATTTTACTCTTAATTTTAAAACATTATTTCAAGCCAAAAACAAGTTTTCTAGAAGTATTTTAATTCAAATCTTTCGCTAAGACAACATAAGGAGAATACTTCTACGTCTTTCCTTGAATTTTTGAAAGTTTTATATTTTAAAATGTATTTTGTTATAAGTTCAGAAAAAATAAAATTATTTTGATGTGAAACGAAAAACAATAAAAGAAGTGTTTTTTAAAAATAAATATTACAGAAAGTAACGTAAAAATTGCCAATATAAATGTAATATCTTAGCGTGTACTGAGATAATATTCATAGAAAATAACTGCCACTTCACAATTTTATCTCTCCGATTTAGTGGAATGTTTACTGTTATTTTAAGAGCACTTATTGCAAGTTAGAAAGTAGAAAAACGTTACTCTAGAAAATATTCTTATATCTCTAAAAAGAAATGGTACAAATACTTTGAAAACATATTTACTGTAATGAAGTTAATAGATTTAATGCATTTTTAGAAATCCTTTCAATTTGAAAATTATTTTTAAAAAACTTTTTTGCACGTATTTAATTTTGTTACAATTTATGTAGTGTTTAAAATGCATAGAAAACTAAAAACGAAATAAAATAAATTTCTGAATAAAAGAATGTAAATATAAATTTAAACTACAGCTGGTTTCTTTGATTGCAAATACAAATATGATAAGGATTTAAAATGATGGATTGTTTTTGTAAGTTTGTAGAATAGCTGGCATAAAACATTTTACTTGTAAAGATAAACAAAAATGGAATTTTATATACTTTTCTATTAATAAATTTAAGTTCTCTGCTTTTAAAAGCATTTAAAAGTAATTCAAATGCATTTATTTGAATATTTAAATGGATATAATAGTTTATTTGATATTGATGAATATGATTATGTTAGATACGTTTAAGAATTGAAAAGATACCAGAATGCACCAAAAAATCTTTTTTGTTACACTTTTCATTTTTTATCTCAAAACTATTGAATTGTAATTTCTTAATTAGAAAAAAAAATTCCTTTATTGCAACTTTACCTTTTCAGTTGCAGAAAGATACTTATCCCTTTTTTACAAATACGGCATTTCAATACTGTATTTCCACATTCTGCATTCTCAAAAAAAATGTTTTTGTATTTGAAAACTAATAAATTTTCTGTTTTGAATGTTTTCTGTTCTTTTATAGTACATAATGTGTTTTGGAATATTTTGAAAGATACGAAATGTACCAAGAAAATCCCTGAATATTTCTAAATCTATCTTGAAATGGAATTTTGCATTAAGTTTGGTCTATATAAAGCCTATATTTTCTTTTAAGTACTTCATTTCTAAAAGCGTGTTGCTTTTTCAAATGTATTTATTTTATTTCAATGGGAACGCGCTTAAAGAGCAACTTAAAAAAATTACAACAATACAACAATATATGAAAGCATCAATTTTGTAAAAACACTTTTAATTTGCCTCAAAGTGATTGAATTATGAGTTGTTAAGCATAAAAAGCTTTTTTACAACGTTAGTTTTCATTTTCCGTGTGACATTAACTTTTTTCGAGAATATTCGATACACGAGTTAGAAAGTAGCGAAATGTTACTTTACATTTACTTTAAAATATATTTTATTTACTTTTGCATTTAATATCTAAAGAATAAATGTACTGGTATTTGGAAAATGTATACGCTGTTTTTAAATTTGAAACGTTATCTGATCAATATAATTGATGTTTGAAACTAAAATGATTTTCTGTTTTTCATGCTTTCTGTAGTATTTGTATTAACAAAATGTTTTCGATATTGAAACAACACGAAGTTAGCTAGGAAAATTTATAAGCCGAAAAATATAAGATATATAAGAAGTATAGTGGACGTGTTGTGATTTTCTAATGAATATTTTTAATCTACACAAACACAGCTACACTAAAAAATTTACAAACACACATAGGCAATTAGGTTAAAGAAAACATGGAGAAACAGGAGGGATTCCACCGTTTCCAACCGAAAGCATTCGGCGTTAGCGCAAGGATTGCGCATGGGAAAAGGTCGACCTCAGGATGCAAGTCTTCCGTTCAACTGCTTGTCTTCTGTAAAACGCCACAAGGGGGTGCTCTCTGCTCGAAAGTAAAAGATGTGCTACAGAAGAAAATTAAAAGTTTAGGCATTATTATGGTAGTAAATGTTCAAAAAGGAAATCAGAGAGAATATTGTCACTCTTTAGAAAAAAAAAGGATATAATAATAAAAAAAGAAATTGAAAATATATAAAAAAAATATATAAAAGATAATCTGAAAGTACCATGTGCTAATTGAAATGTCGTTTAAAAGCAATTTTTTTTTTTTTTTTTTTTGCAGATGAAAACATAAATATTCTGTAAATAAAAAAAAAGTAGGAAAAAAACTTAGTTTTCTGAGAAATATTAAATTTATAAATCAAAATAATATTAATGTAAATCCTGGAAATAATCAAGGGATAACTTTAATTCATTTTGGGCGAACATGGATTTCAGTAATCATTTTATTTGAGTAAAAGCCACTGTGGTGCTCAGCGATTAGACAATTTAAAAATTCCCCGCAACATGTAATCCATAAATATGATTATCAGATTGTCTTCAATAAAACTATTTATGTAACAGTTTAATTAATTAATTACAGTATCATTCAATATTTCATTATGTATTGATACTGGAGAGCTATGCCAATAACTTGGAGATGTACTTTAAAGGCAATAATTCAACAATTCGTAATGTACATATGTATAAGTATCTATATAATTATTAAATCACAGTGACGAGTGTATTAAAATTATAAGTGCTCATATTCATCACATCAAACATCAATTTATTATTTATCTTCGTTTTATGGGCATAGACTTAGCAATGCTTTGACACATAAGTAATACAAAAAGAAATAATTAACTAAATTTAGGATTCATTTCTATGAAGGTTTGTAAAAATTGACAAGATACAGAAAACATTTAAGAAAGCATTACAAGAAGGGACAAAAAGAGGACAATTAGTTATGATATGATTCTCTCTTATATCACTGGACCTTAATAACCACAACCTGAATTCAAGATGCAAATTAAACAATTTAAAAATCCCTCTTTCAGTTACTCCAGAAATGCTATATTCAGTCATTGGATTGATTGGGAGATGAAATATGAATTGCAATTAACTATCCAAGAGCTTTTCTGATATGCTTTGTGGAATTAAGTTCCAGAGATCTAGCTGAACAATCCATCGGCAGAATATCCTCACTATACAGAAGTTCGTTAAGCAATCCTATGCAGACGATAGTTTTTGTTTTTCAAAATGAAATAAGAATTAACTACATCATTAAAACACAAATGAATGTCTCACTCTCATTTTCATAATTAGCAGCGTCCATAAGCACAGATAACCCATTTATCATACTTCTGGAAATATGACATTGGTATAGGAATAAGCAATCATATTCGCTATTAAGTTCAGATTCAACCCTGATTCTCAATGTAAGTTTATCTGTAAAGAATGATCACCTACTATATGTCTATTAATATCCAAGCAAAAAAGAAAATATGGCAGAAGTAAATTAAATGATTTAGACAAGTATCCTATCTGGTGGAACACAGGTTTTTATATTTTTGAAAAAAATATCTAAGACTGCAGTTAGGGAAAAGGGATTAGATCTTGGAGAACACCCTTTAAGAAGAGATAGACTCAATCAGTTCTAATTTTGTTTTGATGTATCAAATGATCATTCAAATAGAAATTGTCTGGTCCAAGAATTTTTGGATTATGAGGAATTCGACTTATTGACGCATCAACGATTCTATAAACCACAATTCTATGGAACATGATGGGGCATCTTTGGAAAGGGAGATTGTAATTTTTCTTTTCCTCTTCCAGAATGCAACTCAATTTCAGATGGAGTAGGAGCAATTCACAAACAATCAATTATTTCTAGCATGAATTCGCTTTCTGAAAACTGCATGACTATAAAAGATTATGCTTCCTATTAACTCAGTTTTTATTACGCTGTGTGACGTCTGTTTTAAACTTTGCATTGATGATCTCTTCTCAAAATCACTAATGTATGCCTCAACAAATTAATGGTATTTTTTTATTATGTAAACCTATTTACATATCTAAATCCCTTAAACACCTAAAGTGCTTCAGAAAATAATGGACCAAAGACTAATAATACTTCCTTGAGAACACTCTTATTCCTATCAAAGATCAGTTTGAAAAGAAAGATCAAATCAGTTTGAAGAAAATTTTCATCGTACCTAAAAGACATTGAAAGATGTTCAAACTTTAGAATTGAATTTGAAACAAGGTTTTGAAGTTATTAAATTCTCTTTCACTCATTAAACATTTTGTTTTTCTAATTTATCTCAAAGTATATATAAAATTTGTACAAAACTGTATGCGCGTGAAGTCGATCAAGAATCAGGATTTTCGGACTGATAGCTGAATTCAGGGAAGTTTATATGCCTGGATTATACAATCATTTGAGTTATAAATTTAAAAATGCTCGAAAATTGGCACGTGAAATTATTTTCATACTTGGAATTACTAATGGAAGGGAATAATTATTTTCATTTATGAAAAGAAATAGGCTTCCTTTCATGTCTAGTGTATTCATATTTGTCTTGGGTTGATCATGAACATGAAGACTGCAAGTGAAATGTTTTAAAGAGTTAAAATTATATCTTACCTCACAATTTTTGCTCACTCAATAGATGTTATAGACGTCCTGGCATAGGGGTAGCGCGATTTGGCCGATATCTGGGCTTCCTGGGTTCGAGTCCCGGTTCAGGCATTGTTGTTGTTGTTCTTCTATGTTCTATCTGTGAGGTGTGTGAATGTGCCCCCCCCCCCATGTAAAAAGGATTTGTGCAAGCGAAAGTGACGCATGAAGTAACTAAGTCGTATTGTTTGCGATTACCTAGTTTGCACTACTGTAACAACAAGAGACGCTCATTCGGCTTAAATCGCTGATAGGTAACTGTCAGAGGGCTTGTAATGTGCCATAACACACACACAACTCCAAGAAAATAAACATCGGAACAATAAATATTTATTTTACAGAAATATGCACTAGGTCACTCATTCAATATAAAAAAATCAACAGTTTAACAATAAACAAACTTCTGCAGATATAGTAATTTATAAAGATACAAACCCTATTGTAATTTTATTATAAAACTGAAGAAGGTTTAATGAGCCGATACTCGGGGAGCTGTACATAAGAACGACAAACATTTTTTTGTACTTGATGGAATTCAATGATTAAACATTCTGACAGTTATTCGTAGGTAGAGGAAATGTACATGCACGATCTACATGGGGCACTGAAGCTAGAATCACTAGTCTAATAATCCATTATAGAACTCCTGATGGGGCATTCATTTCTCTCCACGTCGATGCAGTAGTGTTGCTAGAGGTATTATGTATAATAATGTTCAAGCTTTTGCGAAACTTATTCTCAATGCATTGTGAATACGTTCGAAAATGTTTGGTTATTTTAAGGAAATTGTGGCGGATTGGGATGAGTGAGAATAGAACCACAAGACCACAAGACAAAAGCAAATGCCCGTGTAGCGCAGCTGTTAACTGGCTTATAAGCTTTCACCACAAAACTAAACAATGGTGTTTCTGATTCGACTTGTTGCAAAATGAAAGGTGATATTGAGAGATCGATTGCAATATTAGGAGAAGAAAAAAGGTGTCTTTGAGAGATTCGAAAGGGCTGTGAAAAAAATTCGAGGGGGGGGGGGGAGAGATGCAAGTACCAGAAGAAGACATTAGCTTTACTACTCGCTTTTTTTTGTGTAAAAAAATATTTCAAATAAACCTACGCTTTTTGTTACCCACATCACCTTAAATCTTGCTTATTTAAGACACACTGGCATTTGGGTTTAATATTCTTGCTTTTTACTTTGAACGTCATTTCTTGTTTCTGATAAATAAAAAAGAGAGCTAGAAATCGAATATTAAAAGCATTAAAACTTAGAAAGTGACCGCAAACTTCAAATATGATGTTTCAAAGCTTTATATGTAGAAGATATGCACAGTGTTCCATCATAAGGCCAGAACTTCGTGATCAAAATTGATATCTGGTTCCAAGGAAGGTTCAGCATGTGAGTAAGATTAGAACGTGTTAAAGATTTCTTTGTTATTTTAGGAACTTCAGTCTAATCTTGTATAGAAGTTTCAGGAGAGGGTGTCAAAATAAATTCCACTCCAATTATCTGACTATGATTCAGAATTACGAGGTTCATCTCACTATACTTCTTAAGATCCAAATTTGGACGTGAATATAATTATTTTCAGGAATTATTATTTCAATGAAACAATATTTGCTTTCCAAACGTGCTTCTTCATATCGTTCTGAAAATTAAAAAAGAAAGGAATTAAAGAAAATCTACTTGCTTCTTTTGGAACCTAAAATAATTCGCAATGAAATACGAGCGATTCTAAATGAAGTGTTTCCTATAACGAATGTATCCAGGCATTTCAGAAAATCGATTTTATAATTTGACTTTATTCTGCTTTGCAATGAATAGCCATTTCCAATTATAAGCTTCAAATGACTGTTCTAAAGAGCAACAATGAGTGTTTCTATATTTTTTTAAAATCTTTTTGATAAAAATTTGTTGAAATTACCGTTGTACTATGGCAATAGTGGTACTAGAATTAGATTCCGGCTGGAAATTTAGAAAAATAACAAGATGGTTGTTGTATAATTAGCTCTATCATAAAAAAATACTATCTAAATATATTTTTTATATTTTCCGATATATTAAGAAATATATCGGTTAAAAAGGACTTTCATTTTTATTTTAGAATTGTTATAATATGATGTATAACTGGGATATTATTTAATTCCTAATTTTATCATTTAATTGGTATATTTTATTACTTTATTAAAAAATAATTTCACTATTCTAAACATACATGTATTTTTTGTCGTAAAAAATATAAAGTCATACATTCTAGGATTACGAAGTGCAGAACACATCGACTTTGAACTGACGTGAAATCTTTCTACATATTTAAATGATCATCCAATTCCACTCTTGCGTTTTCAGTTTATAATTCTTCACAAAATGTTAAATTTAATACTTAATACAAAACCAAAAATTTTCTTTCCTCTCAAGTCATCAAAATAAGTATCCATGAAAAATGAATATTCAGGGATATTACAAACTTGATAAAAATCCAAATCCCTTACAATAATTATATTTTCAAGAGGTTTATTTATTCATGTGTCTGGAATCTTTTTATTGAAATACATTTTCAATTCTATTTCTGAACTTTCAATTTATTGTGAAAATTACAAAATTTACGGCTAAATAAAAATGCTTAGCACTAATACTTGTGTATATAACTAATCTCCATCGATATTTTTAGACAAATGAAATCCATAAAAGGATTCTAAAATTAAATATGTATTTTTAAAAATGCATTATTAATATTTAAAAAGGCGCTTCAATCCAAAAAAAAAAGAATTCAAAATCCCACTTTGAAAACAGAATGCAAAAATAGTTTTCAAGATTTTGTTAAAGCTTAATATCCTGCGTTTTACTTCCCCTTTATTTTTACCGGACAATAGAAGATAAATATTTCTGAGAGAACAACTAAAATTAAAATTTCCTCTGTCTTTGAAGGGAAGAAGTATTTCAATTGAAAAAATATTCTAAAGTATCTTTCGAAATCTTCAAGAACAATTTCTTTTGCATTGTTGCGAAAATGTCTTGCTTTCTTCGAACGCACATTCCTGTCTTCCTCAGGCATGAATAGAATTCTTGAAATTTTGCACTAAAAACAGGTAAATAAAAAAAGGAAAATTTGTAGAATTCTGATAGTTGTATAAAATTTGTTAGTAGTTTGTTGCAATTTTTTTAGCATTGCCCTGACCAAAAAGTATTTGAATGCGATATCATTTATTTATTCTCGTTTTATATATATCAATACACATTATTATAATAAAATTTATATTTACTCTCTATTTTGCTGAAATTTAAAAAATTATAAATGGCGATACAATCGTTCGGTATTTTCTGAATCTAATCATCAATTAATCATTAATTTAATTAAATTTTGATTTTACATTAGTGATGTCATCTGGTAGTAAATTAGAGAATGAATAATTGCAGAACTTTATAATGTTTATAATAATAAATAAAGATAAAAACTCAGAAAAAAGAATAAAATACAATTATAAAAGGAAATAGTTAAGCTCATATATATGATTCTATTTTTAAATATTATTTTTATTAAATTTATTTAATTGAAATTCTTAGAGATAGATGATTTATGATTACCGGGGAGTTCCACTTATGCAGAAAAATATCCTTCTTTTAAATATCAAATAAAATTCCACTTCAAGATGAAACGTTAGTATATATTGTACACTGTATTTTATTGTAAGCTAGAGTATAGTTTCAAGATTATATAAATGCAGCTCTAAGAGATTCAAAAGTGTTATGGAATTAACAATTACAGCTGTGAATAATTTCTTAAGTATTTTTATGCAATACGTGCTTGCAATATTATAGCACAAATAATCAAAATTCTATCATCCTCTTGGAGAACTACACGGATTTTCATTAGTCTTTTTCTATCATCTTGGATAATTATAACCTTCTAAGATAGATTTTAGAAAGATTATCAAAAGCAGATTATTTTAGAGTCAAAATCATATTTTAATTTTAATATATAAACAAAAAACAGAATACGTCATTTCCGTGAGTAAAATAACTAACATGAAACTGCATTCTCAATTTTTTTATTGAATAATTCTGAGATACTTGTATTAGAATACGCAAACGAAATTCGCTTCGTTAAATATAATGCAACTTCGAAATTTTAACGGTGTTGAAAAACAAAGTTTTGCGTGGCGCCCTCTATCCATCATGTATTTAATTTCTCACATGTATTCTCTTGCACTGAGTTAAAGTTTCATAGTATCGCGTCAATTTAACAGAATATTAATTAAATTTATCTTAACGAACCTCTTCACGCTGGCAAGGTGGCATTTCAGAATCCAGAGTTTCTCACTTAACGAGACATCACTCGAAGTATCATTATCAGAGGGAAATGAAGAAAGTGAGGCTATTTTGACATCGAGAGATCATTTATATTAAACAGATGGTTAAGTATTATGGTTCAATAATTGGTTAAGTGGAGAAAAAAGGCTTTAACAATAGTTATTGCAATAAAAAATAAAATAAATTTAAATTTGGAAGTAGAATACTGATTCTGGTCTCTTATTTGGTATTTTATTAGGATAATAGCTGGATAGTAGAATAACTGATGTCATAATAATGGAGAACACTGTAATCTCATTTTATGGCAATAGTGTGTGGCTTTATGGAAAAATCAAGATATTTCCCTAAACTGATTCATTGCCTTTTTGTGTTGAAAAATTCTAATTCATAAATAACAACTTGGGTATGATTGTTATTTCTTTAAATGTTAAATTTTTTCTGAAAAAGTCTTTAAAAGGGAATCATTCTGGAAGGGAGTTATGTATTGAAACATTTCTTGCATTCCGAGATAAATTCACTAACTGTATACTGCACTTAATTTGAGATTTTTGTTTACCATCAGTAAGTAGAATATGTTTAGGCAAATTGCTCCCAATATTTCGCCTGTAAATTTTAGAGAATTATTTTATTTGTCTTCATTTTTAAAATATTACACCCACTTTTTTGTGAATATCATGTCCAATCACATTCTAGAAGTCATCGGATGTTCTTTTTAATATTTCAAAATATCAAAAATAGAGGCGTTTTGTGATTATTTTAAATATACTATTGGGTTCACAGTTTCACAAAAATACCATGTTTGGATTCTTATGTACATAAGTATATTGATTTGTTAAGAAGGTCCGTATGTTTCTTTTTTATTTTGCAAATATCTTATTATATAATGCAATTATCTTAATATAAATTACTGAAATTACCGAAGAAGAGTCTTCTATTTCTGCTCATAAAATATTGAAATTGATCGTAAATTATGTCATATTATTTCTCAAAAGTACAAAGGATCTAATTTTGTAACATAAATTATTTATTTATTTCAATTAACTCTTTAAAGGGCCATTTTTTTTCTAGTCATATTATGTTAAAATATTTTTAGGCTTGAATTTAGAATAAGAAAAGGGATTCATTTAGCTTATTAGATAAATTTAATTTGATTAATTAATTAATTTGGTTAATTAATAATTAAATAACTAATCAAGACACATCATTTTGTCTGAGATAAAGAACTGAAGTATCTAAGTTTCTGACTTACTAAAAAAATTTGTCAGAATTTATGCCAACCTACATAATTTCATACAAAGATTGATAAATTTGGTGGGAAGCATACTTTCCACGGCCCTAGAAAGGGTTAAAGTGTGTCATCTATTTAGATTCATTTTTTAAAAATTTAGATTGTTATTTGACTCTTATTTAGAGAAAAACATTTTTTCATGCACATCAACAAATCAAAGATTAATTTTCACGATTAGTATAGGAAATACTTTGTAAATTCTTTTATCCGCATTTATTTGAGGGTCATAACATTATAATTTTAATATCCAATATATTTTTAGAAAATTAAAATTATTATATTTATTATTCTTAAATACTTTATCCAAAATAAATCATAATGTATTAAAGAAAATTATCGGAAGTAAGAAAACTTCTTGAACGAAAAACTAATTTTTCCTCATCTTTGAACGAAAGAATCTTTCCTCATCTTTAAGAATTAATGCCATTATCACTTCAAACTTTGTTGGGAGCTTCTTCTATTCATTAACAAAATTTTTAATTAAATTTCCGCTATCGTTGAAGAAACAACCCTTGCTAAAACTTTCGTAATTTAACTGCACACACTTTTTTTCTAAAGATGCCATCGACAAGAATCCAAATCTTGATTAAGAAGAGAATTTCATGAAAAACTGGTAATTAAAATAGTTTGATAAGTTTTCACCCGCCATAAAAAAGCAACTTGTTTTAGATTGCGAAACATTTACCAACACTTAGGAAATTAGAACAACTCTACTCCAAAAAACGGATATTTTTAACGCTTCGAAAAACAAGGATAATTATGTCTAAAATTGCACAATTCAAATATTAATCAACAAACGATCATTTTTTGATAAAATAATTCTTTTTCATTTAAATATTTTAATTAATGTTCTTATCCTAGATTCTAAATTTAGGATTATTTTTAACTTTATAAATTG
>JAPMOR010047719.1:938-21000 GCA_026543865.1 Argiope aurantia | reverse complement strand
ACTATAAATGGTTTGCCGCGATGAGCTGTTGCCACTCGTTTTCTCTAAAGAACGATCATCTCACTAATTTCCATACTAGGAAAGTTGGTTAAATAGTTTATTATTCTTCCAAAATTGCTTTTCTGCTGTCTTCATTTTTCGAACACTTCGCTTCTAACATTAGTTAAATTTAATTATAACGCAGAACTCTTTTGTTACAGTCAACGCATCTTTTACAATAGAATTAGGAGCATAGTTTTCTACAATTCTTTTCTCCTAATAAGCCTGAAATCCGTGTTTTAAAGCGGATAATGATGTACCAGGAAAAGTTTTGTTAAGTTAGAATATAATTTAAAATTTCTGAAATGCAGATGCCTCTAGAAAAACCTTAAACTAATTTACAGACGGTTGCTTGTTACTTGTGTTTACATGAGACGTTGAAAATCGAGATACAAGATTAACTATCACGAGTTCTGTTTATTCTTCCGATGGCACCGTAGTTTCAATAAGCTCTTTAAAATTCGTAGAAATAGGTGTGCACATACGGTGGGTTGTCATGGACATAAAATAAAAAGGTTTTAAAGATAGTAAAAAAAAAAAATGAAATTCAGAAAAAAACTGGGATTTTTGGGCGAAAATGGGTTCAAATAAATTAAATTGATGTTTTACGTCGATAAGTTTCAGAAATATCTCAAAATATCACATTTACGGAATCTTTTATTTCTAAAAATCATTTTTTCTAATGATTATTTATTTAATTGTTGTGCAAATCTCTTCTAAAATCAAGAAGAAAAAAAACATGATTTTATTTAAAAAATTGAAATATGGTTTATTTTCTAGAAAAATATTTTCAATCGATATCATTATTTTTACAAGCCTATTATATCGCGGATTTTTTTCCTTCATGAAAGCTAACGAACGAATCTCAGTTTATCTTTTCATATTTTTCAATAAAGTTGAAACATCTTTTTTTAAATTGATTTTCATAAAATTTGTATGACATCTTTTTAAAAAGTTCTCTAGGGCAATAAATATATTCTATAAAATGAAGGATAATAGTTGTCATTCTTTAATTTTTGAGAGTATTTTTCAATTCACCTAGCACGTGGTAAGTCGTTCTCATGTATCGCACTTGCCACGCTAACACTTACCTAAAGTTTGAACTCCATTGTTCATTTTTTACGAAGATTAAAAAGAATTTATTCAAATTCTAATTCAGTATTAGGTCAAAATTACTTCAATGAAAGAGAAGAAACTAATGTTCGTGCAGAATTCGCCTTCTTTTTATCCAGAGAAAAATGGTAATAAGCATGCGCAAGTTATGTTTCACATTTTCAATATATGCAAATAAATGCCATTTGTGTTATAGCGCCATCTATTGATGAATTTCTGTATTATTTTTTTAAAATTAATAAATGTAAAGCGCATCATCTGAATAATCTGTAATTCAAATGTTGTCTTATTTGGACCATTAGAACGCCTTTTAGAACCCTCTGAAAAGCGTAACTTATCTCTTGCTAACCCTGTATATAAAGCTCAAAACATAAAAAGAATATCCATTAGCTGATTTCTTAAAAATTTTCATCTAAATATATATCTCTTGTCAAGTTAATAGTTTTATCTGTGCTTTCTATTTTTTTGGAAAATGCAGTAAATCTCATTATTTTGTGACTCATCTAAATGTTCGCTCTTTTTTTTTTAGTGAAAATACCCAAAGTCTTTAGAGAAACACTTTATTAAATAAGCTTAACTTAAAATGCATTAACTTTCGTCTTCTACTCATGAGATTTAATAATTAAGCCTTTAGGCCAGCTAGCATGATTCAAATTTAAAGAACGAAATAAAAAAAATCAATTGCCTAATTCTCCAGCTGTTTAAATGAAGATAATATACTTTGCAGAAATAATTATTGCATTATGAGTTTTTAAATCAATTCTTTTTTCAGTGCAATTCTAAGGCGAGTGTTTCCGAATAAAATATGCAGTATTCGTTTCATGAAATCGTTGAAGTTAGAGGGTAAAAAGAGATCTAGTTAATGCATTCATTATTTTCTCCAAAACAAAATTGTGGGATTTCGGAATTAATTTTTTTAGAAATTTCATCTGATTAACTTTCCAACTTATAAAACTATCTTTGATGTAGAAATTTAATTATTTTTAGACCACAGACAAATTTCAATCTTGTAAATTTACTTACATAGTTAATTGGATATTCTTATTCCTTAATTGTAGAATAAATAAATGTAAGAAAAAAAAATATTATAACCATCCGATTTATATCCGTAATTATTTTAATTTCATTGCCTTTTTGCCTTCACTATTTCTCTTATGTGAATAATTAAATTTTGTTCAGATCATATTATTAAGATAGTTAAGTTATTCACTTATTCAAATTGGCATCATTATTTTAAATAAGAAATTAAAAAAAAATATAGAAAAAAATACAACACTATTCCAAATCTTTTCTAGTTATTTCTCTTTCTTTTCCTTTCTTGCTTTAACCTCTTATCTTATTTTTCGCAAAATAAAACTTTGCAACGGCCAGAAAATTTGTATTTCAGATTTTGAGGATATTGAAATCTCAGATTTTTTTAGGCCTAAATTAGAATTATTCCAGAATTAATATTGTGTAGTTAAATTCAATCTGTCTGTTTTTGAATATGATAATTCTAAAACACGTTCAGCCAGGACCTTTATGTGAGAATCTAATAAATCTATTGTAAGTGTGTATAACATATGATACCAAATCGTTTAATAATAATTGGTTCTTTTGAAACATACTGGATTTTCTTTTTTCTAATACGAAACATTCGAAAAATTTCAATGTCACCGTAACAATGAATACAGGCAGAATGAGGGATATAATGGCAAATAGTAATAAATAACAAATTTTTAAACCGAATATTCTGCAATAAACTTCATATTTATTTAATATTCTCACGTCAAATATGCTTTTGTATGTTATTGTTAAAGAAATGAGTTATTATCTTATGGTAGTTTTTGCATCCCATCAGTTTTCATTAATAAGCTTCATCCATTATATCCATTTATTTCGCTTAATTCATTATCAAATAACCGAAAATCCGAAAGCATGAGGCCACTACATACTGAAAGGACTTGAAAAATGCTTATAGAAATACAAACTCATTGGAAATTTAAAAGGAAACAAAATGTATTATTTTACTTGATTCTAGGATTTTGAAACCTACTGCACAAAACATAATTATATTTAAATAATCTAAAGTCTTCGATAGATTATTGTAAAAAACAGAAAAATTTAATTCTAAAATAATGATATACTGACATTAGTATATTTACCGTCAAATGTAGTCCAAAATTATTAAAATTGCATTGTTTGTTATCATTTTAATTATTACTCTGAGAGCCCTATTGTAACCTGTTTATCCACCATATTAATTGTATTAACTTAATAATGCCAATAGTATGGTTATGTCGATTTTCGATATGTCCAAAAAATATCGGAAATATCGATTTTTCTGCAACAGCTTTTGAAAAAAAAAACATTTCACATTTAGCACATTTGCAGAGTTTTAACAATTGTATGTGTTACAATTGCTTTTGCCTTTCTGAAATCTATTTTATTTTAATTATCCTGCAAGGAGCTAACTCGAAGCTATATTTTTAAAAAAAATGAAAACATATCATAAAATGATGCAACATGGTCAAAAATGCATAAATGCAAAAATACATAAAACTTTAATTCTTTTATTCAAATGTAATTGTAGCATTTTATATAAAATTTATTGTACGAAATAATTTGATTCAGCAAAAAGAACGAGCGCGTATTCTTTGCTTGCGAAACCAAAATTGAATAAATTGATACTTGATCCCTTATTATAAAATTCCATCTAAATTATATTGGGCATTTAAAGTGACATTTACACAGAATATTTTACTGATTTACAACATTAAAGAAGGCAGAATTTTAATAAAATACTCCATTATTGAATGAATAAATTATTATGAAATATTAAGGAAGGTAGATATGACTAAAAGGAAATAATATAAAAATACTTTTCATTGAGATAATTTTATTACCATATATTTTAATTTTTATACTGGAAAGGAAAGCACGAATATTTTTATCATATAAATGAAAACCAGCGAGTTAGATGACAATTTCTTTGTTTCAACGAAGTTTGATAAGTTGGCATGTTAAGAGAGGTTATTCTTAATTTATTATTCAAACAAATAAAAATGCTTGAGAAATATCGATATACGTTGAATGATATATCACGAAGAAAAGCTTTGGTCATTTGACAACGTTAATCAATAGTATTGAATTAGCAATGTCAACTCAATGAAATAAATGTACTATTTTAAATATATTCTCTACAAACATGGTGCATTTTGATTGATTTAGCTATTCCAGCGAATCGACGGAATTACATAGCGAATTAAATTATCGAAATCTATCCAATAACTTAGGCAGAGGTTAATGATTTATTTTGTAACATTTCTAAAGAAAACAGGATGGAAAGGTAAGTGGGCAACCATTTATGACATGATTATAGCTCTAGAATTTCATAAAAAGAAAAATTGTCAACATTGATTTGTGGTTCGCATTTGAGAATCGGCCCTTAAACACCTGTTTTCAATATTTTTTGATATGCAAACAATAATTTTTTTTATATTAGCAATTATATTTCTTATAATTTCAAATTTCCTGGGCATTCCTTCATTTGCTCCTGAAAGAAATGGCAAATGTCCATTTTGATATTCGACAATATTTGCAGCTGCTTCTGCTTTACCGATTGTTACATCAGTTGAATAAAGAATGACGTTATTTTTTTAAATTTGAAATGCGGAATTTATTTTTCTAAAATATTATTTCGTTCAAATGAATTCTGAAATCAAGCATGTGAAATAGTTATGAAACAATATAATTATTAAAGCAAATTTATAATCTGAAATTAAACTTGGTAGAAAATAATGGAAAAGGACTTTATTTGAAAATACCTTTAACTATTAGGTTTAATTTGATATCAAATTTGCTAAAATGAAATTTTATGAAGTTTGTGTAAAAAAAAGCAACGCTTAAAGGAGTAAATTCCTCTCTTCCTATGTATTTATTGCGTTTCTGAACAATCATTAACTATTACCAGCTATTATTTTTTTTAAAATTTTGACGGGTATCTCGAAATAATGCAGCCTATGAGCAACCCTATGAAAAAAAAAACATTTGACAGCTAACAGCTTAGGGTTTGTAAAAAGGGAGCATCACACGGCAGAACAACATGATAACGAAAAATTTGAATCAAATAAAATTCAGTTGTTTCCTTCTCTTTTTTATGTCTTTAAATTGTTATATTTTTATTAAATCATAAAGTATACAATTTAAGGTTATGTACTGAATAACACATAGGTCAAATGGCCTTTATGGCTTTGCTGGCATATAGGCAAACTTTTGCCGAAATTTTCCATGATCATTTTGCATAAATTCAGGGTTGAATTTTCTCCTTTAATGAACGCGTGCTTCTGGATTTGTTGGCACAGACCTTTGCTTTCAAATAATCCCTTAAAAAGAAATCCAATGGTGTTAAATCACACGATGTAGGGGGCCAATTCTCAGATTTTCGAGCTGAGGCTGCCAGATTTTCATTATTTCTGAAATATTGTTCAACAATGAAAACACTTTGTTCTATCGTGTAACGTTCCATTTTTATTAACCCAAAACTATCAGCTGTCAAATGGGTTTTTTTTATTCGGATGATAACACTTTATTGGACGAATGGTTGCAAATTCGAATCTTGCATTAATTTTAGGACAGTCTTTACAAAAACAAAAGATTGATTTGAGACAAACTCTTCAAGCCGGTTTTAATCAATTCTCTAGCCAAACATTACTTCACCAGTCTTGTTTCATTAACGTTTTAGCTTCTCATTTTATGTGACATGTCCCAATTTTTCATAGTGAAACAGCATTCTGTTACTTACAATTTTCCAATAATTAATTTAAAACTAACAGGATATTTAAAAATCTTCCCGCAAAATAATTGGAAGCATAATCCACAGAATTTAAGCAAAAGCGATGTTTTCTAATAAAAAATTGCGGCTAAATATGTAAATAAAATTTTTTACCATTAAATAGAAGAGAAAACCACGCCATTCTATTTTTATATTCTGAAATGAGGTAAAAGACCGACATTTTTTCAAAGTCACCATCTGTCCATTATTTAGTTCATTACTAATGGGTATTGCTTTGCTTCACAAGTAAGCACTCGTGACATCCTATCGATTATCGCTGTAATTCTGGGAAATTAATTAAATTTATCTAAACAGTTTCCCTCTAGCCATTTGAGTGGCAATTCGATATCGACCTGTTTCCACGGAGAGTAACGTCACTTGATTTTATTACTAGAAGTTAAAAGAAGAAGGCGTGAATATATTTGGAGGAATTTCTGGAGTTAAGTATTTAGTGAGGGAATAATTGCTTTTTTTTAGTGTCTGCCTATTCTTCATGGTGGAATTTAAATTTTGACAAAATAAAGCTTTGTCATCGATAAGGGTAGTTAATTTATTAATTTAGATGCTGAGAAGAAGAAGATTGAAGTTGGGAAAAATACGTTTCTAATAATAAAAATTGGGAAAAATTTAAAATATTTTTGACCGTTTCAAATATATTGAAAATCTTAATATTTATTAAACATAAAATTTCGAAAATAAAAATATACAAAAACTTAAGTATAATTCTCCGAAAGTTTAAATCAAAAATTGAGATAATAAATGTTTTTTTTCCTTAATAAAAAGCTCAGAATATAAAAAAAATGGAAGACATAAAATTATATATGTAACAATAAATTAAAAGTCTTATTTTTATTTCTAAATCAATATGTTTTGAGAAATGCACGTTAAATGTTTCATAAGACTAAGTAGATATTATTTGAATATGTAGACAAAGAAAATTATCAAAATAATTTTTCAAAAACCAAATTAACATAATGAATTTATTTGAAAACTACAAAATTATTTTCAAAGCATAGATTTCGAAAATCTATTCCAATTCTGAGAAAATTGAGTTTCAAATTCCCAAAGAATATAACACGATTTCTTTAAAATAGCTTTAAGTTCTATTTAAATCAATATACAATAACCTTAATGTATAGAATTTAGTAAATATAGATTTAGTAATTCCGTTTTCATTCAGTTGAGTCCTCTAAATAAATCCATTCTATGGACAAATTCCAGAAGAACAATTGTCTCTAAATGAAAAATTGCTTGTAGTAAGTAAAATTCTGAATAGTTTATTAATCTGTAAGATTTTAAATAAATCACTCTGAATTGTTTAAATTCCTCTATAGTAAAATATTTTCTTTCAATCGCTATATTTGCAATTTAAATAATAGATGCAATATTTTGAATGGAATTTTCCATTCATGCTGTTGCAAAGCACTAGCACTGAAATATTGAGATTATATTTTCGTTAAATATAAAATAAATTATGCAATGCACGCTTTCTTTTAAAGTTAATGTTAAGAGAAATTCTATAGATATATTGAATATCTGATTGTCGGATGATCTAGTATTATTAAAATAAATTTTTACTTTGATTGTCATTAATTTGAAAAGCGAAAGTACATCGAAAACATTGACCTGAGGATTTAATAAATTTTTTGACATTATAGCGATTTATCGGTTCTTGGGCTATTTTTCTTTGTAATTCACATTATATACTTAGATAGAAAGTTATAAACATTTTTACTATACGACATATTCGGCTTTTCTCCAATATTTGTTAATTTGAAAGTAGAGTTACTTAAATTAAATGAAAGATACTATTAAAGAAAAAAAAATTCTAAATGAAAATCATCTAAATGTAATTTGTTCATATCGAATATATTTATTAAAACTCTAGGTTAAATTATATACCCCCCCCCCAAAAAAAAGGTAATGAAAATTTATAAACAACCTTTTTTATATCTAAAGAGTCAATATAAGGATGCATTAATCACATTCGTGTAAAAAATATTTGAATCAATATTTATTACACTTTAAATGCTTAAATAATAAATATTAGTAATAATAGATCCTTTTACTATGCAATGGATTTGTTTCGAGTATTATTATACTTTTATCAAAATTCAGCTTTTTAAACTCAATAAAAACTTAACTACTAAATCTATATTTACTAAATTATCTGCATTATATTATTATGTATTGATTTAAATAGAAAGTAAAGGCATTTTAAACGAATGGTGTTGAATTCTTTATGACTGTTTGATAAATTTGAAACTCAAGGTTTGTAGAACTGAAATAGATTTTCGAAAGAAAATTTTGGAAATCTTTGTTTTGATTTTGAGTTTTAAAAATAAATTCTATATGCATATTTTTCTGAAATACTTATTTTGATGGTGCAAAGTGGTTGATGCATTGTTATATCGGCTTTTTAGATAGAAAAAATTATATATTAATTTTCATTGTCTTCTCTCTGTATAATTTAACCTAGAATTTTACCAAATATGTTCTATACAATTATTTCTATACAAATATTTAAATAGAATATTAAAAACATCTTATTATACGATATATTCAGCTTTTCTCCAATATTTATTCATTTGTGATTTCATTTAATTAAATATACCTAATTTTCTTTCATAATTTCCTTTCTTTAATAGTTTAGTATCCACATAAAGGCATTTAGAATAATAGTCTCTTTAAAAAGATAATAAAACTCGGAACAAATCCATTGCGTAGACAAATGTTATTCAAATAGGTTTTTACTTTGACTATCAAGAAATGCACAAGCCGAAAACATCACAATCATCGAAAAATTTGACTCAAAAGATTTTAAGATGAATCTTTGAGATTATAGTAATCTGTTTTGCTTTATGATTGACTTTTTATTTAAATAGAATATTAAAAACATATTTATTATACGATATATTCTGCTTTTCTCTAATATTTATTCATTTGTTATTTCATTTAATTAAATTAAATGAAAGATACAATAAAGGAAGGGAATTCTAAACGAAAATCGTGTTGATGCGAATTTTTTGTTTATATAGAAGATATTTAATAAAATTCTAGGCTAAATCATGCCCAAAGAGAAGACAATAAAAATCAATACATAATCTTTTTTCTATCTAAAGAGCCAATATAAGTATGATACTAAATCGAAAATAAGGATATTTAATTGTTTAATATATAGCAAGTATTACAAATGCACTGTTCTATTTTCTATAGATCACTTCTTTACAATCTATAACTTTATTTCAATACTTAGTTCTTATTTGTCAGGTTTTTTTCTTTATGACTTTTCTTTTTATTCTCTCATTGACCCTATGTATTTTCAACGAATCATGACGATAGTCGTTCCTGATTATTGAAGTGGGAAGAGAGGAAGTGTTATTAAAAACCCCTTATGCAATTTGTGAATAATGAAGAGGGTGCTGATTGGAATTATTCTGTAAAGACTATACTGAGAACCAATATTGAATATGTGTTTTGTGTTTTGGAATATGTGTTTTGGAAAACTCTAAAGCATTTTATTGTTTTTCCGCTTTTTCAAAGAAATATATGCGTAAAGCTTAAAATATTTTATGT
Source organism: Argiope aurantia (assembly GCA_026543865.1). Classification (NCBI taxonomy): domain Eukaryota; kingdom Metazoa; phylum Arthropoda; class Arachnida; order Araneae; family Araneidae; genus Argiope; species Argiope aurantia. The sequence goes on along the minus strand of JAPMOR010047719.1, from coordinate 11,459 downwards.
CTCTGTTCATACTACATTACAAAAGCCAACAAAACCAATGGATGACATAGATTATTTTGGCATTCAACTAAAATAATCTAATCTCCACAAAAATACTGCGCGTTCATGGACACTTTCTTAATAATTGTTTTCAAAAGCCTGCGATTAATAAAACATGAGTGCAGGTTTTCTTTACTACACAACAAATAACTCAACTCTCTTATGCTAAACTCTGAGCATAAAATTCTGATGTGGGCATGGCGTTCATGGAACTCAGGGTACACAGTTTCATTCGGGGGAGGGGGAAAATAGAGAAAAACCACCTTTAATGGAAATAATAAGAAGTTGCTTGGAAGAAACCACTGGCATTGTCTTTCTTTTGCTGTTGCTGTTCATGATAAAATTGGTAAGAAATTAAAACGAATGAAAAAAGTCCAAGAATATTATAATTTTAAATATCTTCAGTATATAATAAAGACTCTCTGAAATAGCATTTTACAATTTAACAACAAGATGATAATTAGAGTATTGTGTCGGAGAAAGATCCAATGTCAAGGAAGAAAATTGAAAATGCTGAAAGTATGGGAATAAATGAAGTAAACTGTAGAATATGTATTTAGAATCAGAAATGTTGTGACAACCTTTTATTAACACCTTGATTTACACATATTTTTATTCTTGTAGCTTCAGAAATTTCTTTACTCTTGCTGTAATTTTTTTAGTTGTAAGAAAGTTTAATTGATATACGACAACTAACATACCACAAAAACATTTTTAATCCTTCACAATTTTGTTTCGACACAATTATTTATTTTTAATGTCAAATAACCATAGAATATTTCATTCTTAAAATCAAATTTTACGAATTCTATAATTGAGTATACCACAATAAAAACTATAATTGGAAGATATTACAGGCATTTCATATGACTAGCGATATACAACTAAAGACCTCGAACGAGCTGGCTCAGAAAACGTAATATTGTAATATCTCATGAAAATGTTATTAACCGATATTTGAAAATGTTATTAACTGATATCGATATATTTCATTGCTCTTTCAAGGAAACTACTATAAGAAAGATTTCTATAGCACTTATAAGCAGTTCTATATATTTTACTTGTAATGTATTATTACGAAATTTCCCGGGTTTGTTTGGATAGTGGAAGTGATATGGTGTGGAGAACGCTCAATCAGCAGTAGAAAAAGAAACAACGACGTTTATTTACACGAAGATACACAGGATAGCACAAAAACGACAACTATATACAGCTTAGAAGACGATTATCTTCAGCCGAGACGTGCAGCATACAACAGCATACACAGCAGATTACAACAAGACTCTACTGCAGACAGTAGCGCACAGCTTAGTTCAGCACTAGCTTGACTCCATCGCTGCTCTGCTAATCCCTGGAAGACCAGTTCTTCACCGTCGATTCCGACTACGACTCTACCAGCACAGCCTGGCTCTTTTTATAGGTCTCAGGTGGCGGAGCTAGAAGCCTCTCAAACAATCAGGAAGGTTCGAGGCGTATCTCGGTTCCTACTGGACGGATCGGGAAAATTCTCGATGTTTCGAGCATAATCTATTTTGGCGCCAAAGTCGCCAAATTCGTCCCCAAGTCGCCAAATGGTCGCTAAGTTTGTCGCCAAGCTTTGGGACCTCCGACGCAACACCCGGACTCCGTCCAATACAGATGACTGTAAAACATTCTTTCCGATGATGGAGCCAACTATGCTGGGAAGCAGAATTACAGGTTTGTAACAGTATGTTTTAATTATTTCATTAAACCTAGTTATTCTATGATGCATTGGAATAAGTCTGTAAACATATGGAAATGAATCAATAAATATATGCAACTATCAATTCAGAAATAAACAATATGAAAATTAACTATATAAAATTTCCTGAATCTATATAATAAAAGATACATTGTATTTAGAGAGCGCTAATGCTGCTACAACTAAAACACAAATGAGCTTAACCAAAATAGAATTAAAATAAGTTTACATTCAAAATTCAAAAAGAAAGATAAAATGAATCCGGCCCGAAGAATTTTTCAAGGGTCACCCTGAGGCAAGGATTCAAACCAGGGATTTTTTCTGTGAAGGGTCTGCATCTCGTCCAACCAACTGACCCCTCGTGACCCGAAAATCCCAGAAAATTGAAGTTTTTGGAGACAAAAATTAGTATCACAAGAATAAAATCATTTTCAAAAAACAATCCAGATAAAAATACAGCAAATCACGTCACAAAATACCATGAAAAAGGAACCAAAATCCTTTAAATCAGAAAGCAAAGTACTTACTAATTGAAAGTATAATTCCAAAAGACAATGTGAGGTATAAACTTGTAAATGCACTTCGTTAAATTGAACTAAATTTAAATTTTCCACGTTTATAGCTATATATGCTTACTATGTTTTGTCATAATGTAACGTCAACAAAGTTGAAGCGCCATCTGTTGAGTCATAACTCAAAGTCAACAAACCGGAGGAAGTCAGAAATCAGACAGTCCTTCTCTTATCAAAACCTCTATATTGCAAAAGTTTTTGGGGAATTCGTTAATAGTTAAGTTTGTAATGAGATTGTTTGTTGCCAAAATATACGAACTTTTATTATTGCATATTTTTTTAATCCTGTTAAATTGTGAAAAATTAAATTTTTGTAAATTTTAGAGTGTAAATTAGAATGGTAGTTACTAAATTTTATTATTTTAAAATTAAAATCATTCCTTTTATCAAAAATACCTATTAATTTTTTTCCATTATCAATTTCAATATTTAAATCTAAATAATTAGCTCTAAGTTGATTTTCGTTTGTTTGAGTCAAAACTAAATTCTTTGGGTAACAATTAATAATATCACTAGGATTATCCAAATTTAACAAAATTAAGTCATCAATGTATCTCCAGCCTATTAGGTATTTTTGATAAATGGAATAATTATGGATAAATGCAGCTCTAAATAGGTTAATTTGAATTACGTACACTATATTTATATATATTAACAATCTTCTGTACTATTACCTTATCAGAGTTATCATTTATCTGATGTTTGATTTACCGTGATTTAATTTCAATAAGAAATTGTAAAGTTTCCTATACAAACATAACAAAGGATAATTATTTAAAAAATAATATTGGAGTAATATTTAAAATACTGTACAGCAGATAAAAAAATTTAATTTTTAAAAAATTTCATTTTAATTTTCATATTTTCAGAGAGAAAAAGAATAATTTGAATGATAATAGAAATTGATTATATAAGTTTCTGTGAAAATATTATAATTATAACTAAAATGAACAGAGTTAATGTTTCAATATGTAAAGGTTATAGTACAGTCAGTTGTGGATTACGCAATTCTCAGCTATTTAATATTTCTAGAAACTCTATTAATAAGTTGAAACCAATAAAAAAAAGGCTTAATTGCATTATTTCCCTTACAAAAAAAGTAGCCTATACTTGACATAACATATTTCCGTTCTGAAAAGGCCTATTTGTTCATACCGAATAAACATTTATGGATGATAACTTCCATATTCTATCTATATCTTCTCAAAATCAATTTTTATAATCATTTTATTTCCCAAAGGTTAAAAGTTTCATAACTGCAAACCGATAGCACACAAACAATTTCTTTTCAAATAAATTCCTAGAACCAAAATGCCTCAGCATAAAACAGGAAGTAAAAACATATTCCTTTCTTTTTTCTTTTCTTTTCTCTCTTTTGAAAGTAGAAACTCAAATTTCTTTTCACTCAATAAAAACTGTCTATGAAATAAGCGAATACATTTACTTTCTTTCTCCTCACTGAAGAAGGAAAAGATTGTGAGAACTACATAACAAGAACTTCTCAACAAGAATTTCCAAGTTTATTTTCGATAATGATCTTTCACAGGTTGTTGTCTTTTTTTTAAAATCATTCAACCATAATGTGTTTATCTCGAAACTACCTTTTTAAGACTTTTATTTGTAACCGTAATCTTTCGATAACCTATCACTTAAAAATCACTTTAGTAGTTCATTAAATGTCAGAAAAGTTAGCAGCAATTTTAAATTGCACTTATTGAAATGAGGAGTTTTTGGACTGTAAAATAATAAAAAAAAGTAGTTATTCGATACAGAAATTTAAAAAAAAAATCCCGAAGAGTATTATTTATTACTTAGAATAAAGGAATAAAGAGTAATTCGAAATTTTAAATAATTATTATGGGGTAGGCATGGTGACTATAAACTAACATATGTCTCTCTCTCTCTCTCTCTTATCTCTCTATTGTCAAGTTCGATCTTATATCTTAGAAAATAGCGAATAGCATAGGAAGACAGAAAGAGACAATTTTTAAAATATACTGAGCTTATAAAGTGTTTGATTGAAAGGACTATGCCTGTTCAGTGTTTTGATTCAATGGGTAAAAGCAGAACCTTATTAACTTAGGAGCTAAAAACTCAGATGATAGATTTTGATTCTTAATTCTCAAGATAGTTTTTAAAAAATTTCAAAAATAAAGTTGCCGTCATATTGAAGAGATTAGTCATGATTAACTCATAAAGGAAATAAATGCCTTAGTTAACAAAGAAAAAAAAATTGTAATGATTGGTTGAAATGGATAATTTATCGCATGTTTTGCAATCATGCCATCTACTTGAACTACTAAATTTGGCAAATGCATCTTACTCACAACTATCATCACCAGAGTTATGTAAATGCGAATCTTCGGTGTAATCTCCTAATTCACCCCTTTTATTGGATTCAATAATTTACCACCATCTTGGAGAATGAAGAGTAACTATGTTCGTTTCTTCATGAATATTTTCCCTAATAATTTTAAAGAAATCTTAATTTTTTTAATAAATGCCAAAAAAATTCTCTTTTGGAAAAATTTTGAATATTGAAATAATGAAGCATTAAATGTGACAAACATTAAAAAATAGAAACGTCTTTCTTTAATAAATATTTACAAAGAAAAAAACCTTTTTATTTTGATCGATGCATGAATGTATTATATATCTAATTTGACTTTCTTTATTTATTTTAGATCTAGATATTTGTTTTCAGTTCAGAAAGCGATCTTACATGATAAAAAGAAAATACAAAATGAATTAATTGATTGAACAAATTACAAAAGAATGAATGTATTTTTAAATGATGAATCGTTTGCTCAAAATAATCCAAATATTACCTTAGAAAAAAATCCGAAAGTAAATTACTTTTAGAATTGCTTAGAAGGATTTCAAAAAGATTTATGTGCGAATATTTTCTATTAAAAAATCACATTTTGAGTTTAAATTTAAAGTAAAGATTTTACATTCGTTTGAACATTCTATTTATAATAAAGTTTATTATTACAGCGTTTTTTGGTTTTCTTTAGCTTCTAATACAATATAGGATAAATAATGTATATCAATTTCAAAAAATATTCTCTCCAAACTATATATATTAATTTTAAGCTTATTGAAGAATATAAAAGAATTAGGAATATGGCATTAAATTTTGCTCATGTAAAAGGCGTAAGTCAACACTGTCAGCTTCAGCGTCTTTTATTAAAACTTGTTGTTTTTAGCTCTCCCAAATCCAGAGATATTAAGAGATGATAAATGGGATAGACAGGGCTAAGAAACAAATCGGTTGTTGTAATAAACTGAAAAGATAATGAAAAATGGCAAATGCACTTCAGTGTTCGAAGAATGCAACACTATAAAATATCCTCCTGTTTGTAGAGAAAGTCAAGCCTTTGAGAAATAAACCCCTTTTGTATTTTGTTTTTAACTAGGAAGCTGAGAGCTCTGTTTCTAACGTTATCGAAATCCCAGAAGATTTGTTATAGTGAAGAAAAAATGTGATTGCTCTTAATTGATTTGTCTTGATGCTTTAATTTAAATCATGAAAAAAAAAATCTGGGAACTCGGAAAAATGTTTTTTTTTCCTATCTTGATAGTTTTGTAATTATTTAGGAAGCAGATTCAACGAATGAAACATACAAAGTAAATTAAGAAAATGCGAAAATAAAATGGTAATGTAAGAGACGCCAGAGAAACAAAGAGAACCCTAATGAAAAATTACATAGAAAAAGGATTTAAGAAACTGTGCTATTTCAAATCATAAAAAAAAGATATAATTTTATAGAATAAAAATATATTATTCGATAAAAAGTAAAAACAATGTTCATAAAAAATCATGTATTAATAAAAAATTATATTTTTATTTCCTTTTTATGTCTTCATGTTAATCAACATAGTTTAAAATTTATTAATTTGAATATGCCATTTTAACTAAACGAAAACTTTATAAATACATATTTAATAAGCAAATCATATAAACAAAACTTACAAAAATGTATGAAAGGTATAAATAACGGGTTTTAAGATGTACACTATTACTTAAATAATCGATATTTTTTCTTATGAAAATTCTCTAAAACAATTATTATATTTTCAAATAATTAATACAGGCTCAGGTCAAATTTGTAACCTCTTAATGCACAACTGCATATAGAGTTATATTCTTATCCAAGGTACTTTTCCTTTTACACAGTATTACAAGCAAGTTGGCACTTTTAAACAAATATGTTCTTCTTCTAGAACTCATTTTAAAACTTTCTTTTACTAATTCATTTACATGTTGAATTCGTTTTATTCCATTTCTTTAATATTTAACACTGTGGTTCAAATTCCCCTTACATTTAATGAAAAGGAATCTCACTCGTATGTGTGGAATGTTACAAAGGAATATAAACGCTGATTATCTAAACATGGATTCATATGTTTATAATAAAGATTATTAGCTTTCGAACCATTTTAGATCTCTATATCCATAAATGCTTTGTAATCGTTTTTATCGTCACCGGTTGGCCAATTCTTAATAGAAATTAAATGCTTTTTAATCTGTGCAAATCTTACTTCATTGCTAAGGAGACAAATTTATATATCCGGTATTACATATATAGTATAAAGTTAAACAATATTCACAAATTATATTGAATAGTGTAATATAATATCGCACAATATTGAGCAATATTGTATGCTACCTAGGGACCAACTATATACTCTTCTAGATATGAGCGAACAAATATATAAATGAAATATTCAGCTGCAAAAATGAAAAAAATTACAAAGCAATGTCTCTATTGTGTTATATTTAATAAATATTTTTTTTGTGAGCGACAAATTTTGCTTACGTTTTTGGGATAATATAAACAACGGGAAGACCTGCAAGGGCACAAAATTACCCTTGGCAGTAAGACCCTTGTCGGCAAATCAACCCTTGTTCACATAACACAGGATTAACTTTAGGAAATTCCTTTAAATACGAACTAAAATTCGATTTTCTTTTGTCCTAAAAATTTCCACGGGTTATAAATCTTATAATACAGCCACAGCCAATGTCTTACAAGAAATATCGTTTCAAATGAACTCATGAAACTGAAATGCTTTCTCGTAAATCAAGAAGGAACAAAGTATTTTTCGATTTGTCTTTTTTCACACATTCTTTTGGAGAACCAATTATTCTATTGGCCAATAAACTGTATCTATGATATCTGACATAGTAAGTCTGATCCCCCCCCCCTTTTTCCTCCTCAAGTAGTGTGGAAAATGGCAAAAAAATGGCATCAATTCTTATCTTAAAAGTTGGTCTCATACTATTTTCTCTTGCGACATTGTTTCATCCAGATCTTTTCGTTTCAAGATTATTTTTAAATAGAATTTTTTAAAAATACTTCAATTTCATCTTGTTTAAAAGAAATCATTGGTATTTATTGCTATTTATAAAGTTATGAGTAAAAATATTTCTTTGCGTTTATTTATTTAGCTCTTTAACTTATTTTCTCTTCCTAGATATGGTTTTAATCAGAGTTTTTACCAATAAAAAATGTGCTATAAAATACTTATTCTTCACATTTTAAAGATTGGAACACAGTTTTCCATATCAATTCTAACTCTGTATTCTTTTCAAAGGCATTCTGAAAAACCTGCAGGAATGGTTTCTCCAAGATAGTCTCGTATATTCTTTAAGAAGGTTTTATTCCTTTTCTTCCAGGATAAAATTATTGACTTTGGGATACGGCCTCGGACAATTGCATGACATCCTCAAATAATAGTTAAGAAATATTAATCCTTGATATGAATCTAAAATATTTAGTGAATCTAATGTACGATCATTGGCCTTTAATCTTGACATGTTGTTAAGACACAAGCATTCAAAAATCGATTTCCAATTTTTGATTCCTTCCCCCGACCATCAAAAAGCAAAATTTGATACAGAATTACATCTACAATTAAAAGATCGCAAAAATAAGTTTCATTTAATTAAACTTCTGGGTTCGTGAATTATTGCATTTACAAGCATGTGGAAATACCGACAGACAAATAGTCAACTCTTTGTCAGATTTGATAAGAGATTTAAGATGTTGTTACAAACCTGTAATTTTTTTCTTCCCAGCACGAATAGTGTCATGGTAAGAAAGACCGTTTTACGATCAGTCCTGTGGGTGCTGATCGGGTGCCGTGTCAGTTATCTCAGAGTTTGGCGACTTGACAACGAATTTGGCAACTTTGGCGACAAAATAGAAATTACTGGAAACTTCGAGAATTTTAACGATCCATCCAAAAGGAACTAAGATACTTCTGATTAGCCCAGAAGGTTCTCGACCCGCCTCCCGGGAACTATAAAAAGACGGCAGTCTCAAGCTGGAATGAACTATAACGGAAGCTTAGTCGTGGACAAGTAACAATTCTACGAAAGGATAGCGAAGCAACTGCGAAGTGCCAGCGATTGTGTGGAGTTCAAGCTAGTGCGGAACTCAGCTGTGTGCCGAGTCCTGTTGCCTATTGTAGAAGTCCTGTGTGGAGTAACCAGTCGTGTAGTAGTGTGTCGCCAGTTGGAAACAGTTAAAGCGAGGAGACAGTGGAGAAGTTCAGCCGTTTGGATAGACAGTAGAGCGAAGCTCCGAGGATCCCCTCTCCTGCTGGATTCTGTCTGTCCGCTTTGGATGCTGTGGCTGTTATTGCTACCGTTTACGACTTGTCAGTTACTGTTTGCTGTAGTGTGTTGTCCTGTTTTCGTCTCGGCTGTATATATTTGTCGGCTGTGTGTTCGTCGTCTCAGTGTATTCGTCTCTTCATGTGTAATAAAATTCATCTTTTTTTCTACTAAAGGACTACTGTTCATTTCTGCCTCGACCATCAAATCTTAAAAGAACCCCGATGGAAGAGGAAGTGAAATCCGTAACAATATTCAAACCTTTTTATGGTTAAGTTTTTAAAAGATTCGTTTAACTCGTAACTGGAGGCATTGATTACCCTAGGCGGCCAGAGGAATGGAATCAAAGTGACTCCGTTGTTATGTTTCTTTTATATCTTTTGAAACAAAACAGGATTTTATTTTGGTCACGCAATACATTCTAAAAATCATGTACTTACCATGTACATTCTGGAAATCATGTACTTACTGAAATATTTATACTAAAAAGATTAACTGTTATAATATTAAATGTTGGAAAAATGTTACAAGAAAAATCTTAATAAGTTATATTCATCTAAAAAATGCTAAATAAATAAAAAAATCATTTTACATTTTTTTTTCATTTAAAGATATGAATCTAAATTTATTAATTAGCATGAATTTCGGTTTACATTCTAATGGCATTTCAATGATCTTTTAAAATATATATTTCTAATGCTTTACACATTGTTTTATATTCATTAAAGTCATAATCATTTTTTCATTATTTTAAAAATTTGGTTCTATTTTAGTTTTATTATTAATTTTTTGTTGCCAAAAACTTTTGAATATAAATGATGAACGATATTTTTTTCTGTCTTTATAAAAAAAATTGGTAATAATAATCAGAACATTATCCAATCTTTGAAGACAATATTTTTGAAGTCTACAACAAATTTCCGAATCTCGAAATTTGAGAAAAGTCAACGAATATTCTTTCTTGTACCAAAAGAAAAACTTTAAACGTGACGAAAAAAAAGAATAAATAAATAAATAAAAATAAGAAACCTTTCATGAACGTCTTGAAAGTTTTCTCACGTTTCGGTACTGTATCAGTAAATCTTTCACCTCAAATCATAACTCTAAAGTGAAGAGGGTTTCGTTCCAAACTATCTTCCCCGTGATTTTAAAGGGTAGAGCTGCACCATTCAAAAATCCAACGTCTTCTTTTGAAACCTGTTCAGACCATGCTTTCCTGTCCATGAAATGCATGAATTTTGGCAGAAAGTAATTTGAATGCATGATCCCACCTCAGAAAAGATGAGATCCGGTAATCGATAGATATAAATCGCTTCGCACAGCCTCAGTGTTTCATGCACACTTCAAAATTTAGTTCAATCCCTTAGAATCTTTTGAGCACAATTTCTTATTTTTAGAACAGCAGATTTTTTATTTACATTTATTTTTAAAACATTTTTTTTGTCCTCTCATTTTTGCTCGTTTGAAGTCAATGAAGCAGAAACTTCAACAGGGGAGAACTTTCCAACATTTTTTTAATCTATTTTCTATCTTTTCTGATATTTTCCTTTTTCCTTCCCAAT
>JAPMOR010047713.1:0-33838 GCA_026543865.1 Argiope aurantia | reverse complement strand
GTTCTGATACGTACTGATCTATTGCATTGTACGTTCTGATACGTACTGATATACTGCATTGTACATTCACATCTATTGTACTGATATCAGATCTACACATCTGACCAAAACATGAACTCAGATAAAACATAATGTAATAAATAATGCAGCTGTAAAATCATTCTATGTAATTAAATAATACTCTAGCTAGAACACACCATCTAAAGCAAATTTCCGAAAATGGTACACCTTGATTATTTAAACGCATCTATAAACAAATTGTTTTCACAATTTTTTTATCATTAAATGAATAATTACTCTACTCCCATTGATGAGTCACAAAATTACTACTCCGAATGTATAAGCAGTATCGGTATATATCGTAATTGACTATTACACATTACAACGATTTTCAGGGGCCGCGGTAGCCTGGTGGAAAAGTCTCGGTTTCGGAACAGAATGGCTTCAGGTTCGAGACCCGATTCCACCGAAGAAATATCTGGTGCATGCTAAATCTGTCAGGTCATCTCCCGGGTGTGGTGCGAAAGTTTGGAGAGGGATGTGCCATCTCGGGTATCGTCCTCGTCATTTGACCGTGGTTCAAAATTTCGAGGCCCATCCCAAAATATCCTTAGTGTTGCTTTAAAATGGGAATAGTAGTTAATGAGAAATGTAGTTTAATATAACTAAACTACAGCGATTTTCATTTAATATTTTACTAGAACAATGAAGAAAACCGAGAAGGGATTTTGACATTTTCCTACCAACTAAAGACAATATTTGATACCGATATGCTTTTGATAAAATTCATTGCGTTCCGAATTTCAACAAAATTCTATCATTCCAAGGTTTTAAATCATCGTGTTCATAAATAAGTTGATTTCAAATATTTTTTCTGATATTAGATCAGATATATGGATATGCATTGTGTGAAAGAATTTTTTGTCTAAAAATGGTCTATTTATAAACTGCATATGTAAGAAATAGAAGGAAATGATTTTTTTTCAGTTCTTTTAATACGCAAATTGGAAATTAAATGATTATTAGTTAAACAATTAAATTATTAAATTTGTAAGCATGAAACCAAATAAAAAAGGACTGTTTTCTTGATAAAAAATCAGCAGAAACACTTTTAGCTGCTAGAAAGTCAAAGTTGAAAAAAAATGTTTGAGGAAGTACTTAGACCTTTTTAACTAACTCGATTAAAATCAATCTTTTTATTAAGTGACCTCGACACGATAAGACAGACTGAATAAAATAAAAATAAGAGGTCCACTGATATGGTAATTTCAATTTAACCGATATGAGTTTGTGGTATAACAGGGTTTTTTCCCAAGAAATAAAATGGGGTGATAAATAATTTAATATTCTGTGGAAAAAAAAAAGAATATTGGATCTTATCTGAAAGAATTTTCTTTCGTTAGTTTAATGAAAAGTCCTTAGGGAAGTACTGTCGACCATATTTTTTTTTCCTTTCTTTTATCCTTTACGCTACCACTTTTGTTTCGAATTTAAAAATCACAATTGAGAAGGGTCTTCAGAGGTGACTTTGAATAATTTTTTTGAAATCGCTATGGATTTATTTAAATCTAGCAGGATGATAATCAATTTAATTCTCATTTAATTCATTTTTTGAATAATCTTTAATTCATTTTTGCTCTTTTTGATTGATTTAAAAATCTGGCTTCCTTCTAAAAAGTCTGCATTGATATCGATCCATTTAACTTCTAAGACCCATAATGCATGATATCAAAATATCGTTTATTTAGCCGTTTTTATGTTCTGATATATTGCATTATTTCCAATTTAAAATTTTTCTTAATTTTTAGATTTATACCAAATAATTCGTTAGAAAAATTGAATGAAAGGGCATAATCAATTTAGTTTACACAATGATAGCATCACAAGTAGTAGCTTTATGCATTCAAGTTGCAGCTGTAGAATGCTTTAGCTTCATTGCAAAGCTGTATTTAAATTGCAATTTTCATTAATCTCTATGCTTTAAAACTGTCAAAGTAGTAAAAATATTTTCAAAACTATGCGGTGGCTCCAATGTGGTCTTCTGTGAAGATGGTAATTCAAGTACTCAAAAAGCTATACATGCAAAATTTGATAAACTTTATCTAAATTTTAGATTTTTATAGAATTTTTGTCAAACATTTCAAGAAATGTTTATCTATCCGACTGCTTCAAATGTAGAATGATGAAGAGATAACTTAATTCAGATATCGAGATGGATAAAATTTAACCCTTTGCCTTAGACATCTTATTTGTAGATTGTATTAAATTCCTAATGAAATTCGTTAGTTATTTGGTAGTTTGGCAGACTATATTAATTATAAAAATCAATCAACTAGATACAACAAATTTGATATAATATTTCGACATCAAAAGTCATATCAAATCAATTAATCAGAAAAAGGGTTAGAAATGTATAATCAATTACCTTTAAGTGATGAAGCTTCCCTTATTTGTTAGTAACAGATTTTAGGATAAAATGTAAGGTTTGATTATGTAGAGAAATTAAGAAAGCTTCAGGTATGGGACAGGATTTTTTTCTGAATATTTTCGTTTTGTATAACGAAATGGTCTTTATTTTCTGGATGACCCTCGTGAATCGGTTGGCATATATGGTATGCTTGCAATTGTCAAGTCTGCCACCCAGAACTGACGTATCGTAAAGAGGCTTTCCTTCACAAGGTGAACACTAGGAAAACAAATATTTCAATCCTTCGTTGGAATTTATTGGATCTAGGCAGGAATGCCTGTTATCCTATTATCCACATTATTTTCAGGATACGTTTAGAATTTGATATATTCCGCTATTGAAAAAAAATTAAAATCTGTGAAGAATTCTAAATTACACCTTTATTTGTTTGCAAGAATCGTTAGACGTTATATGAGAATGGAATAATGAAATGAACCGAAATATGACAAATCATTGCCTAAAAAAGTTTCATACATTATTGAATAAGTTATTTTTTTAATATAACAAAGATATTCACTGCAATTCATCCTAAAAATTGGCTGAAACTTTTAAAGCAACGCAATAATTAATATCCCAGCCTCAAATATATAATCTTACAATTTATTATATGAATGAAGGGGAATAAAATCGTTTATTTGCAAGTACAATAGTTAGTCTTGAATACATAGGATAAATTTCAATAATACTTACGTTTTCATAAATATTCTTCAAGTAGTTTGCAATTTGTTTTTAAGTAGATTCCACTATAAGAACTTACTGTTAATTAAGTACTCACTGTTTGCATTCAAATTTCTTATTTACTGAATATATATATATATATATATATATATATATATAGTGTGTGTGTGTGTCATGCCTCACAAATATTACAAGGAATAAAGGCATTGATTACACAGTAAATAATTTCTACTTAAACATTGTGTTTAAAATTTGGATAACTTAATATTACAATCAGCGGGAGTGATCTCCCAAAGCTATCTCGCATATTCGCTAATTGACTTGTCATAAAGAGAACGCCTTCCATGACATTTGCGTACAATAGTTATGAAATATTAACCATTGGCGTGAAATCAACAATTTTATTGAATCTGTCGTATCATCCTTGGTGATTTTTTTGGCGATTAATTCCTGGCATGCGGTTAATAGTATCCGAAAATGTAATTAGTGCTCTAGACACATTTTAGTCAATGGATTTAAAAAAAATTGACACAAAACTGCATTTATAGTCGAAAATTCTATGCATAATTTGGCATATTTCAGTCGCTGCATTTTTGAATTATAACGCCAATATATTTCTGAAAGTATACACTGGCTGATAATCAACTCCTCTTTGATTTTGCCTCAGACTTCAACAGATGTATCTACAATATAGTAGAATCTGTGTACCGATATTATCTGTCTATATCTTCTTGTTTTGCAATTATCGCCTTAATTTATATTCGGACAGACGGACTTCCACTGATTTGATTATCAGATTTTTCTTAGAATTTTATAATAATCTGAAAATTTGTTGTAGAGACGATAAACGAAATTTCAAACTTCTAGCTCGAAAGCGCTTTTAATAAGTAATATCCGAAAATCTTGTCGGACAGACGGATGGACAAATGTCTTCCCAACTCAGGGGGGACTAAAAGAGTAGATTCATCAAAATCTCAAGTTCGAATTCTTTGATGTTTACTATAATTTCTCTATTACGTATAGTAGAAAGTAAAAAGCAATGACTTTTTTAGCAGGGGTTTAAAGTTCAGTGTTCATTTAAAAACCATTTGAGTGATTTTTATCAACGTATACGTTTATAAATAAGCATACGAAACAGCATTACATACCAAAATGTTTCATTATAATATGTAATAAATTCTAAAATTCTTTTATCTAATATTTTATTTCTTTAAATCTGCTCTTTTAAGGGTTTTTATTCACTTACTTTATATGACACACAATTTTATTCTATAAAATTTTGACTTCTTGAATTTAATAATTATTATAACTTAAATAAATTTAAAATTCATTTATAATATCCCTAATTATTTTCTCGCAAATATATACATATATTGTAAATTAAATACACAAATTTAATCATCACTCCCATGTGGTAACTGCTATACACAAGATCCTACTGTTTGTTTGCTTTTAAGATGCCCGCCAGATATCGAAAATTCCCTCGAGCTCTTAATTCAATTCCGGACCGTCAGATTTAACCATTACTTACAAAGTCATTCGAAGATATTAGATTAGTTTTCTCCCAAAGTATCTCTAGTTGAAGATGCAAATAAGGGAATAAAAACTTCAATTTGCTTTGATTGCGGCTACGCAGCCTTCTGAAATTGACTCAATACTTCGTAGAAAAGCTAACGATGTAAAGACAAATTAGGAAAATTGCCAAGGTACACACGAGCTTAAAACTTACTTTAACACAGATTTGATTTATGTGTAATGAATTTAAATCAAATCGGGACACGCGAATCGTGGAGACGGTTTGGTGCCTTGCGTGTCGTATAACTAATAAGAATTTTTATTTTAATGATATTTTTTCGTGTTTAAAATTTATGAAGTTTGAGTCAGAACTTTTGTGACTTTGGATGATGATTGAAAAATATGTTATTAAAATGTGGTGCGTACTTTTTATATTTCTTTTTCTTCTTATTATTTTATTATATGAGAAGAATAGCAAAATACATTTGTATTTCTTGACGATAATTAGTAAATGCATGAAATTTTGTGGAAATTTAAAGTGGCCATAGAATAAAGTGGCCATAGAATGGGGAATATTTGTAATGAAAAGTAATACGATGAATGAAATAAATTTTATATGCAGACTATCGAAGCCATGATGATATGAATTTCGCAAAATGCTTAATGTTTACAAGGAAATATAGCATACGAAAAGGTTTTATGTAGAAGAGTAGACTTTGATATTGAACTCTCTTGGCTTCGGAACCGGAGGGTTTCAGGTTCGAGACCAGATTCCACCAAAGATCCATCGTGTAAGCGGGTCCGGTGTGCGTTAAACGTCCGGGCCAAATGTCCTCCCCCTGGTGTGGTGTGATGTGGAGAGGGGCGGATACCAGTTCAGGTGTCGTCCTCATCATCTGACCGCGGTTCAAAGGTACAAGATTCCTTCCAAAATAACCCTAGTAGGGATTTAAAACGGGACGTTAGTATAACTAACTAATTAACTTGATATTGAACTAAAAAAAAGATTATTTTCTGCGTGTTTCTATAAATGCCCAAGAACATTTTTCATCATTCGAATACTTTTGAAATTTTGCATAATGTATTTTCTCTGTATTCATCGTAATTTTTCATTTATTTTGTTCTGACAGCTCTAAAATATTTCCGGCCAGTGACATTTATTACTTTTTTTCAAATTTTAACTTTTTATGTCTTCGTTAGCCTATGAATGAAATTTGTTTTCATCCATTTTGTCGTTTTAACAATAAATATTTCAAAAACGGTAAAATCTATTATATGGTCGATCATCATCATAAATCTTTCAAATACCGAGTGATAATAATTTAAATATGAATATTTACAGCTCGATTGCAAAGAAAATTCTGAATGAAATCCAGCAATTTTTGAATCCACGGCAAATCAATTTACAAAGAAAAAGTTAGTGAATATTAGATTTGTCCCGGTATTATCTTTCTAATTGCGATCTAAATATGCATATTTTAACTATGACCTGTTCTGTATAAATCGGATAAAAATATTGGTTTTACATAATATTGTTATAGAAAAATCTCCAAAATATCCGCACATGGGTTGTACGGGAGAAAAAGATATATTTCAATAGCGGATAAAAACGCTTTGTTCTACAGGAAAACACGATACTCAGATAACGAACACAGACGAAGTTTTAATAAATGACATTTGCAGTAAATTTCAGCACACATTAGGCAAATCGATAACGAACAATTGTAACAATGCAAACAGTTCAGAGAACTCACAGGAGACTACTCATTTATTCACTTCTGTTCAAATCAGCTTACTGTCGTATTTCGTTTGCGAGGCGCTGCTTTTATAGGCTCTGTACCAGGGCGTCGAATGCTCGAGAGTAAGCTGCAGAACTCGAATCCTAATGAAGTTATTGTCAATATTCTTGAATAATGGAATTGCTCATTTTTTCGCTAAATTCATCCTACAATCGATGCATCTTCATTGCGCTGAGAAGCATAATATATTTAATACTAATGTTTAATATTTGAGTTCTCGTGTCCTCAAAAATAACTTATCATATATTTATTACCTGATTTCTAGGGTTCTGAATTTCTCATCTCATCACATTAAATTTCTCGTTTAATAGAAATTTATATATATAAGATATATTTAATGTAATTTCCTTATTTTGCCACTATTGATATTGTTTTATTTAATAAATTCAATTAAGTAAACAATTAAACATAATTAATTTTCATTAGGTAAATGTTATTTCACTGACTATATGGGACGCAGTTTCGTATCTTTAGAAATAATAGGATTTTACTAGTCGCCAAATACAGGGTTAGCAAGAAATAAGTTTTCCGATTCAGAAGGTTCTAAAAATGCATTCTTTTGCACCAAATAAGATAAAATTTGAATTACAGATTATTCAGATGATGGGCTTTGCATTTATTAATTAAAAAAATTAGTACAAAAATTCACCAATAGATGGAGATGTAACACAAATGGCATTTATTTGCATATAGTAAAAATGAGACATAATTTGTGTTATAATGTATGTCTATTACCATTTTTCTTTGAATCAAAAGAAGCCTCGAACATTAGTCTCTTCTCTGTTCGTCATGCCTACGTTACAAGAAAACGTGCTACTGGTGAAATTGTTCTATCAGAACCAACAAAACTACTTTGCGCCTCTAAAGGAAACAGCTATGAAGAGGTCCAACGTCTCCATCACAAGATGATGCAGAAAAAATGGGTAATTTAGCATTCTTCCAGGAAGAGGACGAAATAAAATCCCGTCTTCCAGTGACGAAAATGTTGCGACCGCAATCGTTGAAGCCAGCAAGCAGTCACTCCCCGTATAATAATGTTAGTTATCCGTACAAAATCAAGTCTGCACCTGTTGCAGGACGGAGACTCAGAGGTCCATAAAACTTCTGCACATCGGTTCTTTGCTCGAATGGTGATTGACACAACTTGACCAAGGAGCATTCTGTGGAGTAATGAGACTCACTTTTGCCTCAATGGACAAGTTAACACTCGTAACTGTCGAATTCTAGCAGAGGAAAAACCCACACGTTATTCAGTGAACAACCGTTGAATCCTGAAAAAGTGACAGTATGGTGTGGGTTTACAGCTATTTTTATCATTGGGCCGTATTTTTTTGAAGATATAACTTCAAATGGAATCCAGACTTGTTCCGACACAGGATAACGGTACCATGCTATGCCGAGATATTTTGTAATGTCAATTCTTCAACAGCGTGGATGAATTCAAGACATCATTCTCATGCAAGATGGTGCACCGCCGCATATTGATTGTCGTGTAAAACGATTATTAATACAGCATTTCACTAAAGCACGAGTCATCAGCCGTCATTTCCCAATAGCATGGTTTCCTAGCTCGTCATACATCACCCTTTACCACTTTTGATTGTGGGATTATTTGAAGGACAATATCTACCATCAAAGGACATCCTATTTACCAGATCTGAAGGACAAGATTCTGGGCCATATTCTTAATATTCCGGCAGACTCACTCCGGTCATCTATAGAAAATATGGTTCTCCGATTAGAGCATATTGTTGAAAATGAAGGACATATTGAGCAATTTTAATTTTACATATATAACAATTATAAACCATATTAAATGGTTTATGTGTATTACAACGACACCTAGCGGTGAATTTTTGTACTATTTATTTTATTTAATAAATGTAAATTGCATCATCTCAATAATTTGTAGTTCAAATTTTATCTCATTTGGATCAATAGAACGCATTTTAGAGCCCTCTGAAGTTGTTAACTTATTTCTTGCTAACCCAGTATATAATGTTTTCATGCTAAGCATTTTGAAACTTCTTATTATTCCTCAAAACGTGCATCTATGGTATTTACCAATTCCAAGTACTTTGATTTTATTATTCGTTCTATTACATTTTTTTACTATAAAGTACCACAGAATTGAATATATTAAAACACTAAATCAATAAGAAATAAATTCATTTGCAGAAAGACGATGAAAATATAGACACAAATTATTTTAAAAATAAATAAGAAATATAAGTGAAAAAAATATTTCTGAAAGAAATCTATATAGAAGAATAAAGTAGAAAAAATTATTGAAATCTAATTTATAAATGATACATTAAATATTAGTGATTAAAACAAACAATTCACTAAAGTGTTACATGTATATAAAAACAATTAAATAATGAAATAATGAGAATGTAAATACATGTATAAGAATTAATAGAGAAAAAATAATCTAAAATATAAATTTAAACTAACAATAAAATATAAAAATATAAGGGGATAAATGCTGAGCGAAACTAATGTTTATTAGGCATATAAATTTTTTTTGGAATGAAGAACAATATTTAAAAATAACTGAATCTGTATTTGCCCCAAAGACTTAATTAGGATAATGACAATAAAAAGTTCATGGTATAAAACTTCATGGAAGAATCAAGAAGTGTCTAGCAGTTCTTTGCTGAAATTCAAAGCTAAAGCAAGATAAATTTTCAGGAGCATAGCAAATTCAAGCAAACAACAAAAACAATCTTTTTCTCAATCGGTATTTTCTTGCAGAGTAACGATAGGCTGAAATATCGTCTTATATATATAATATAAATTTTTCTTAAAATTATTAACCATAAACTAATTTTAATTACAATTCTCTTTTTAAGTTTACCTATGTTTTCTTTAAGATACAAAATTATATGCTTTTAAAAATAGTTAAAATTGATAACATATTAATAGAAAGTACAAAATTGCACTGACACATAAAAAAATAATTTAATTATGTTTCATTCATTTAGCGAAAACTATTAATAAAGTAGCAAAAAGCAACGAAAGTGTCCAAAGTGTTTCATAATCTTTTTTTTAATATCATTTCCACCTAACCGAAAATTTCCAGAATGTGGTAGGACAAAGTAATATTTCATATTCCTGTCATCAAACACATAAAAAAAGAAAGATGACTTTTCCTGCCATTTAAATATTTCATTTTTTTATACTCTCCCACTCCAACTCATATTCCCCTTTTGAAATTGAAGAGAGAAAAAAAGTGCCCATCTCGGCAAATATTTTTCAAAATTAAGTCTTTTCTCCGGAAATTAAGAATGTTGAAGAAATGAAATAAACTCCTCAAGAAATTAATCTTGAAAGAGGAGGTTCATTCGCAGAGGCCATCAAACACGGATTCACTTTGATTAGTGACTTGGAAAATGAAGCCCTCGGAGGTTCACTAGCATCGAGGGAGGAAAAAAAGAGGACTATGGTTTTTTTCCAAGAGACGCTTAATTTTTTCAAAAGGAAAAGATTGTTTTATATCGATAAAGAGTAAATTTCATCGCCATCAGCATCTGATTGAAGTAGATTATGGAAAAGAATGGAAAAAAGACAAAAAAAAAAAATTCTCGACCACTGATTATTTATTTAAGCCTATTCTTATCTTTTGAGGAATCTTAGTCAGATATAATGACGTAGGAAAAAAATCTTATCCGCAATTCTTTTAATATTTTTTTTATATTCTCCGTTTTGCCTTGATCGGCAAAAAATATTTCTATTTCGAGATTATTCTTAATTTATTATAAGTGCTTTGTGGTCTGGCAAGTGAGTTTGATTTCTTTAAGCTAGAAAATGATGAAAATTGACATCAATCAAGGCTATATTATTTGTTGAGAAAAAAAATGTTGATTTTCAGATTCAACATAAAACTATTATTTATAAGAAAAATACGTAATGTACAAATTCCTGTTTACATTAAATATATATATCTGTACCCCATCTGTATTCCTGATTACATTAAATATATATCTCTTCAGGCAAATAAATGTTTTTAATAATAATTTATATAATAAAGTGTAGCATCATATTTACATTTCCCATTTTAACTATGGTATTTAAAAAACATTTAATTTTTTTAAAAAAAGATACCTAATTCATCAGAGAAAATTCTAAGTATTTTCGTCATTGTCTTTGAAAAAGACATATTCGTATAGAAAATGACCAAGGAAGAAACCATCCAATAGTCGTCCAAGTGACTAACATTTTAAAATCAAATTCAATCAGTCAAATAAATGGACATATGTCCTCAGAACGGCAATTTTTTAAATTGTATATTAATTAAATGCAGGTACTACTTGTTACTAATCTGTGATACAATATTTAACCACTTATATTTGCTTAGGACATTTAAGTGTGAAAAATTTGGACGATCGTAGAATGCAACGATTCAGCATAATTTCAATTCTTTCAATAACATTATTCATGCAAGCAATAAATTATTCAATTGTTAAATCTTTTTTTTTGAAAGCTGAACAATATTGCTTCATATTGCTAAATACACTCAATTACTTTTAAAAAACTTTTATTGGTTTATTAACAAGTTACCGAGGATCCATCTAATTAGAATTCTTTAATGAAATTATTATAACTTCAATTTTTATTTGAAATCAAATCGAATACAAACCATTATATGAAAATTCTTGGACAATTTATATGCCAATTTATTATATTTATTTCTTGTGAGCGAATTTATTAATTTATCAATTGAAATATTTGCTTCAAAACCTCGGAAATGTATAATCAAACTCTTTGGAATTAAAATTTTAAATATATTATATGCATATAATATATATTTTTATTCTCTTTAATTTCACAATGCACTATGATTTTTATTTCTTTTTTTAAAATGTGTTTTTATGATAGATTTTTTTTTTGCGTTTGAGTAAAAAGACAAAGCAGTTATATATCCACTTTAATTTTATTCTAATCATACTGCAATAATCATTTTATTTTTATGGTAATTCTCATTCTGAAAGTATCATAAAAACAAAAAAAAATCATTTTTAGTTTCGCCAACAATATAAGAGACGGAACAAAACATTACTCCTTATTGTTCCACAAATCAATAACATAAATTCCATAACATCCACATTTTTCAAATCTTAAGCCAAAAGTTACAACTCGCATTTCACATCAGTATCGCAAACATTCTTTATTTTTCTAAACTGAAGCAAAAACTAGAATGTCTAAAGGCGATCGTCTATCGATATTTTGGACCATCCTGAAATATTCTTCCGGCTATTGTCTGCCCTTTCTTTTAAGTAGAATGTGGAACATTTTGCAAAATTTGACGTACTGAAGGTCGTTATAGGATGTCTTATGGCGATTTTGGAGTGAGGGAGGGCTTGCGGGGGTCACTGAAGGGTGGGCGAAGGATAAAAATGGTCGAGCCTAGGAAGGAAAGGGTAGACTTCCATGAATAGTATGCTAACTGGTTCGTGGAGTAGAGTTGCGACTGTTATTTACAATTTGAAATTTACGATATTGGCTCCATTCCCGGTCCTTTCTGTTTGTTTTCGTCTACTGATACATATTTAGGTATAGATATATCGTCGGAAGAGGGATGCACGACTGTTTAAGATCACGATTTCTTTCTTGGATCGTTCGTTCTCCCACTCCGAGAATGTCAGAAAATATTTGGAATCTATTGGGGGCGGTATAGAAGACTTTATGCTTATATTAAGGTATATGTCTAGGTTCGGAGTGAAATTTTTGAAAAAACATTCAAAAATTCATATTTTTGATTAAGTGCATAAAAAAATATCTATGAAATCAATGTACCAGATAAGTGGCGAAAGTTTTTACAAAAATTGGAAAAAAGAGATATAAAGTAAAAATCTTCTAGATTGGAGATTTATCAAATAATTTCCTTAAAATTTTGCAGATTCCTTAAGAAATATATTTTCAAGTTTCTGAACTAAAAAAAAAAATGTATTTTTCTCCATTCTTCAAATATTGTAGTTCAACTGATAAATAACACAAATGTTCTTTTTATTAATTGTGAAGCTTTAAAACAACTATAAAATAATTTAAAGAATAAATTACTTGTTCTCTAGTGCAGAAACTGCAGAACATATTGCAAAATTATTATACAAAATTTGAAAAAAAAATCCGTTATTTTACTTTATGGGGGTTTTGGTGAGAAAATTCTATCAAAATTTAAAATTTGAAAAAATAGCATTAAAACGTATGCAAATTCAAATATAAAATTCAACCCATCTTCCCAAAATAAAGACTTATGATACATTTTGAATTTAAAGAAAGCTACTCAAATATTAAGAATATTGAATAAAAAAAATCATAATTTTTTGAAAAATTCACTTTTTAACGTAGTCACCTGACTTTTAAGCGCGCTCTTTTCTGAAAAACTGGAATGAGGACTTTCATTAGCACTAATTCCATGTCCATATTTATTAAATAATGTTATTTTTATCTTTAATATTTGATTCATTAGCCTCACCCTATCGGCACAAGACATTCTACAACGACTAAATGATATTGTTCCATATTCTGAATGCTGCTCGCCTCAATATCGAAAATATATTGTATAAAATTTGTGGAGTAGTCGAGTACTAATAGGGAAGATGCCCATATAACCTTATAAGTAAAACACTTAAATCTTAAGGGTTGCTTCACTGTTTATATAATCTATTTAGTATTCATTATAATATGAATATAAGATTAAAATGCTTGAATCCTGTTATGTATACAAGAACAGGATTATATCACGGTGATCAACTGGTTAATATACCATTTACGATCGAATAATTTGTTAAAGGTAGACTGTTTTTATTTTCTGGCATTGTGAAACAGAATTGCTCTTCGAATTAGATCTAATTTTTATCGGAAGCGTTACAAGCATTATATATTTACATATAATCAAATGCATTTTTTAAAAAAAATTATTACTGTAATTTGGCTGAAATTCTGATTCAAATATTTAAAAAAAATTCTGGATTTAAAAGTTTAAATGAAATATATCATTGAATGCTGAAGATACAATTCAATTTTCAATGCTTTGTTTTTTTATTCTGTTTTTCCTGAACAAATCTTATAAAACGCATAATTATTTTTTAAAAAAATTTTCATATAATTTTTAGCTGCTAATTGTTTATTTTTTCTTCTATATAAATATAAATTTGGCATGAAAAAGGAAGTTTCTTGTTTTCTCTTCTGTCATTCAAGCGCTCACTAAAGGTATTTGAAATAGAAGTAGAAATGGAAAATGATAAACTATTTAAAAAGTCCTGCTTTTAACATGGTATCCAATACACCTGAAAAGTTTTTCAGACGTTTTACTGCAAAATATAAAGTTGCCTCTATTGAAAGTTTTAATAAATTCGCAATCTAGTAATGATCCTGAAAAAAGTGACGAAATAAATTTATTCATATAATTTTAGCTGCTAACGATTTATTTTTATACATAAATATGTTAGGCATGAAAAAGGAAGTTTTTTTTTCCCCCGGCATTTATGGGCGCGCTAAAATTCTTTGAAATAGAAATGGAAAATCATAAACCATTGACGAAATCCTGCTCTTATTACTGTATCCAATATACTTGAAAGGATTTTCAGACATTTAACTGCAAAATACAAAGTTGCGTCTATTGAAGGTTTTAATAAAAGCTTCTAAATCCTGTAAAAGGTATCATTAAATGGTTAGTTCACTTTATATATGCATTTTTTTTTTCTGAATCCGATATAAAAACTATCTCACAATCTAAGCCTTCGTTTCTTAAATATGGAATAAACCCTCCGGCCGGAGGGCAGGGGAGAGGGAGGGAGGGGGCGGTGGAATAAAAAGGGGGTGTTCTGTTCAAAATACGGAATCCAATATTTGAGGAGCACTCCGAATCTGTTGCGAGAAAAATGAGCGATTGCTGCAGCCCCCTTAATGGCGGTGTCCGATTTGTCAAATCGAGTCCTCTCACTTTTCAAGGAGCTCCTTTGGACCCTTTTTTCTTGAACTATTTTTTATTCTGGAACGCTTCATTTCGTGCTTCCGGTGGGGGTTTCTATCGCAGAGAAATGGGAACACTGCTGAAGGGGGTGAAGAAAGGAGTGAAAATGTTTGAGAAGGAAACGGGCGGAAACGAGACGCAAATGTTACAGAAGCTTCGACAAAGACGACATGGAAAATTCGTCTGCTTGCTGTGTGTTGTAGAGGCACGATTAACGCAACATCAAGGTCACATGATAGACTGTAAATGCACAAAAAGTTGTTTCTTATGAAATATTACGCAGCGATAATTCTTTTTAAAAAAGGAAATGAAAGATATTGTTTTTCTTTCATAAAAGTATAAAAATATTTATTTCCTGAAAAAAGAATGAAAGACGAATTGATTTTTACTTTATGAACCGAAAGTGAATGAATTTTAATTCACGAGCGGTTTTAAAGAACAATTCCCTATGTATTTATCTCAGATCGGCTAACTGTATTTAGAAAGATATAGTTACTCTTCATTATCCTTACCAACACAAAGCGTCCAATAATATCCTTATTGTATCTTCACGATATCGTCACGATGACATTTAGAATATCGAACAACATCGTGGAAATATCGTAATAAATCTTAAACTAATATTGTCATTAAACCAATAAATATTTCCACCGGCAGCACCTGAGAAATGAGGATGAGAAGCTTCCAGTATAGTGGTTGGTTCTCGCCAACCTGGTGGACACAGAAATGGTGGATGTCGGCTCTCTCTCTCTCTCTCTCTCTCTCTCTATTGATGACAGGACGTTCTTCACATGGGATAGGTTGTATCGAGACCGGTGATGGCCTTGAAGACTCATTCACAGTTTTCACTTGTATTGCTATCGTGGTAGTTTAGCCATTCAGATTCTTCACTGTGCCTTAGGACGAATCGGAGTAACCAGTTTTAAGTTAGGCTATGTCTACCTATGGCGGTTGGTTCCCACCGCCCTGGTTTGTACAGAAAGAGGTAGGCGTCGGTTACCTCCTGTTGATGACGGGACGTACTTCCCACGGAAAAGATTGTATCGTGACTGGTTACGACCTTTAGGACTCATAGTTCTCGCTAATATTACTGTTGCAGCGGTTCGGTCATTCGGACTTTTACGAGTACCTTCTGGCGGGTTGGAGTAGCCGGTTAATGTAGACCAATAAATAATTGTATTTTAAAACACGATTATTGTTGATGCCTTAATCCAGTTCCATTTGTAATAGTTACCTAACTACGCCGTCCCAGGCTCCGCGCTTCTAGCCATTAAAGTTACTAAACTGTTGAGTGGACATGGTAATCTCTAATACGCATGCACAAATAGTTAATTTAAAAAATTATTGGTATTATATTATAATAATTCCAAAATTCCTGGTGAAGTCAATAAGTTGAAATACACTATGTAGGTACAATAAGTATATCTAGGTAAAGCCCAATATGGACTGCGAAACGAAAAAGTTTTAAAGCTCTTATAACCTCTAGCGACATCCGCTGTAGCTCATATCCGCTGTGGACCACACTCAGCAAGACTTTGAAGAACAATCAAAAATCCTGCCTGACAATATTCCCCCCCCAAAAAATCTTCTAGTGGAGAAATTTCGTCTATATCACTAAGAAACGTAAGGAGGTCCTCTCTATTCTCTGAGCTGATTTTCAACCCCAAAATACATCATATATGCAGAAAACTTACTCATCTGTATGCATAAAATAAAATAAGCTATTCTCTCTCATTTCCGCTGATCAGGCTGGAAACTTAAAATGAGATAAGAAGCGAGAACAGCCAAATAAATTAAATCACTCGAGAAAGAGAATTTGATTTTCTGAACAGACAATCGGCCCCCTTTCATTTTCTTTAGAAGGCCCTTATTCGGATCGAGAACCTAATCTCTTGTGTCAGCCAGACGTCTAGCCTTGTCTTGCAATTTCTTTAACTGGAAAACTCCTAAACTATTCCAGGCAATGCGCGAGATCGTGGTTAATTTAATTCTTAGCAAGCGTATAGTAATAGTAAAACATATCCCGTCCAAGGAATTGACCTTTTTTTTTCGACATATAACAGAAAATAAAAAAAAAATGTCCATAATACAGGAGTGATAAAGGGATAAAATATGTCTTCTTGAGTACAATAGACAGCCATCGAAGTAAACTTATAAATATGATAAATAGTCAGTGTATATATGCAACTGAAATATCCTTTCTATAACAAATAAATTTAAATAATATTTTAGAAACACGCTTTTATTCGTATGCAAAACAGTAAAACTCTTTTTTGTGCGTTAATAGTTATATAGTTTTTCTTGATATTAATTTTTACAAAATCTCACAACCGTATGGCGCCGCTGGTAGACAGTTTAAAAAATAACGTTTAATTTTAATTATTAAAATAAAATTA
Organism: Argiope aurantia; assembly: GCA_026543865.1. Lineage (NCBI taxonomy): Eukaryota > Metazoa > Arthropoda > Arachnida > Araneae > Araneidae > Argiope > Argiope aurantia. The sequence goes on along the minus strand of JAPMOR010047713.1, from coordinate 17,005 downwards.
GAATTTAATTAACAAATTATAAATTTTAATAATAGCAAATAATTTATTGTGTATGCATGTTTGACATCCAGAATGAAAAATCAGCTACAAAATTACATTCATAAGAATGCTAATCAAGTTAAATAAAGGCATTTTAAACATAAATTGTAGTTTGAAACCTGTCTAAAGTCATACCTATACAAAAGGAATTTTCATTAGGGAGAAATGCTCTTCAAATTTGAGTTGACTTAGCTATAAAATTACTAAAAACATTTGTCCAAATTCATGAATTTGGCTGTCGGTTCTAATTAAATAAGAGATGTTTATGATTAAAACGTTACAATGATGTGTCTAATATTCAATTGAAAGCGTTAAAGCAATCAATATCAATAGCAAGATACAGTAGGTTTAGGCATGTGTAATATTAAAGTTATGAAGCGATGCTCTCTGTAAAGCAAGACAAGAGACTGAAGAAAAGAAACTATGAGAATGCATTAAAAGCTTAAAATTTCTCAAAATTTAGTTAAACAAGCTTATATATTAAACAGGCCTTGTTGCATGAAATTGTAATTCATCGTTAAGCAGCTAAAACTATAGAAATAAGGCCACTTCTCGATTGGAAAAGCAAAAATTCTGGGAATCTTGGAAATTAATGTGAGGATTATCAAAAAATAATTTTAAATATGTGGATGTTTTAACTTTATCTGATTTATAAGACAGAAAAAGGAGGAAAACAAAAAAAATATTGAAATATGGATATTATGATATTTTCTCTATTTATTGGTAGAATAGTCTAATTCGTTCGAAAATTTGACACATATCTGCATTTCTAGTATAGCAATAGTTGTTTTTTTTACGGTATGTTGACAAATCAAAATATTATAAATAAGGAGAAAAACCGTTAAAATTCTAACTTACTTGCACATACCTATTATATATGCATGTGCATCTTTAATTTTGGCGATAAATCAATTTGGCAAATTTTAGCTAATTTTTTTCATACGCAAAAAAGAGATTAGATATATAGATTGGGGGATTTCATTCATAAAGAACCGTCAAAAAGATAAATTATCGAATAAAATTTTTTTGGACATAAATTTTTAAAATGTGGAAATTCATCAGGATTATGAGAGCGAAATTTTTGATAAATACATTTTTTTAATGTATATATTAGAATTTCAAGAAGAAATAAAATGATGCTTTAATTCAAAACAATTGAAAACATTAGGATGCCTTTCCTCTTTTGAAGCCTTTTTGGAATGAAAGTTTTTTTATAATATAGCCTCAAGGATCTATTGATCTCAATTGAATAAAAATCAATATCCCGCAAAAATGCTAAATATAAATTTATTAAATACAATATAAATTATTCATTAAATAAAAAAAATCTAACTACAAAAAGTACTACATCGACTAACAAATGCCATCTTTTATTTTAAAGTCTATCACATAAGAAAATAAGATAAAGGGTAATTGTTACAAGATAAATTTCCATTTCTCGCGCCATGGCTCGGATAACCAAATCGAAAAAGACAACATGCTTTCCTGTTTTTAGCGTAATAAACATTCACTTTTAAAATATGATATGTCATTAAGATAGTAACGCAGTTGTTTTATGTAAGTGAAAGGCATTTTCACTACTCCCACGCGTGGGAAAAAAAAAGCATAAAATGTTTCCATGCTTTGTCGTAACAATTTTTAATTTTACAAATCGGAAGAGAAATGCCTTGAAGGTTTTGAGAAAGATATAATGACTGTTTCAGAAAATCATTACACAGTACTTAAAATTCTTGTTTTTTTTAATTAGCGATGGGGAATCCAAAAGTGATGCTTTCATTCTTTTTTTATGCAAACACATAGGAATCGGTTTGAAATTTTAATGAGACTGTTAGAGTTCGTCCTTTATGTATTTATTTATTTTATCCAATGGATTTTAAGTTCGCTTATTTTTTTAACTAGTTTATAATAAGGGTGGAAAACGAAAAGTGAAAGTGGAACTTTGTGTGATATTTTGTTAAAATCGAAGCTGTAACTAAAGTTCTGTCTTATTTCGTTATGGGGAAATTGATATTTTTGTCTTTTAAAATTGTCCATATCTTTGTGTTTTCGGTATTAAAACAAATTTAAATTAATTAAATTTTGTTTGATATTTTAACCGTACAGTGCACAAAGGTGAAATACTCTAAATATTTTTTAATGAAAATAATAGGGTGTATATTTTAAAAATTAATATCTTGACAAACATTTTAACATAATTATTTAAGTATTGGTAGCATATAATGTACCTTTAAATAGTGTATATTTTAACTTTAAACAATCAATTCTTGTGTGTGTATATAATATATATATATATATATATATATATATTGTGTATCTCGGAAATTGCTCGAACAATATGGATCAAATTTTATATTTTGATAAAGTTTTGCTTCTTATCTATGTAGTTTTTTCTTATAAAACTTACTTAATTATGATTTTACACAAAAACACATTTTTTTAATAGACATGTGGTTATACACGATCTGCATAAACCTACAGACAGAGTACTGTTTAAGTCTACGGACGCCCATGCATTTTTCTCATGTTCGATCCGGCTTTTGAAATTCATTTAGTTTCCGCTTATAGCTCTCAACAAGAAATAAAATAGCATTTTATTTGCAATTTTACAAAATGAAAAAAATGACAAGCGAAGCTTGATGTCTCAGGCATTTATATTACTTTGATGAAAATATTATTATATAGTCATTACTTAATTTTTTTTTCGTGTGTCTATTTAAGCCAAATTTTTGCGCAATAGCTTCTGAGGGTAAAGACCCCTGAACACCCGAGGGCAGAAGTCTGACTTCTAGCTCAAATGAAAATAGCACACACACACTCGCTTGCGTAACCCATTTTTACAGGGGAGCTCATTCACGCACCTCACAGAGAGAACACAAGGAAGAGAACAACCATGCCCGAACCATGACTCGAACCGGAACGCCTATATCAGGGGGAAGACGCGCTAGCGCTAGGCCAGGACGCTGGCGATTATTTAAATAAGCATTTGATAGTCAAATGTTTAGGAATTAAAGTATCTAGAAATTGTGAAACTAGATATCTTTCTAGCTAAATTGTTAGTAAGTTCCACATTTTTTTAATTATGTTTGAAAAAAAAACTGCCTATACTTTTACTATCCACCTTACAGAATTAAATAATCAGTTTTCTTTTTCAGTGCTTGGAATAGTTTAGGAGTTATCTCAGTGAAAGAAATAAGAGAACAAGGCTATCCATCTAGCTGACATAAGCGATTAGTTTTTTCTTTTCTTTCTGAAGAGGTAGCCACGATGAAAGAAGATTAAGAGGATCGATTGTTTTGATCTGGAAAAATCAGAATCTGCTCTCAAGGTATTTAATTTCTTCTCTTATTTTATTTTCAGTTTAATGCAGAGAAATAAGGGAAACGACTTTGCTGTTTTCTAAATACAAATGCTCAGCCTTTCAAAATGAGAGAAAATAGTGTTATCTATTATGCGCGAATCGTCTCCCCTATATCCGCTTGCAATCTTTATTACAGATTGCAAGCGGGTATAGGGGTAATCTTTATTACAGATTATCCCTGCAGTATGAATATTGCGAAGTTGAAAAAGACCGGAATAGACAGGACAATCCAGATTTTTATTGCTCTAGAGATCACAGATCGAGTCGAGGTGAAAGGTAAACATTGCAAGCAGTGCCTTCTACCCACTTCAATCCTATCCTCCAATCGAAATCTTTATAAAATATGCTTTTGTTGTACTTCCTAATGTTATGTCGAATACCATGAATGGATTTTAGACCTTTTCGATCTATTGGGAGCAAAAGTCGATACACACCTACAGGTTTAACCCTTTGCACTTGGAAACATAATTTGATGCATAGTTATTCAATTAATACATGGACTTGTTTATTGCACCGAAAAATAAACACAGTTGCTTTAAATTGAATTCTCCTGAAAAAATTATTCTACATCTTTTTACCATTCTGTTGGTGGTTTTAACAATCAAAATTGAAAAATAAATAAATAAAACTTCAAAATGATGCTACGTCTTGAATGGTGTATAAGAGGCAACATCCGAGTGCAAATGGTTAATATACAAAAATGTCTTTATTTAATTCCTTAATCTATTCAATAATCGCGCTTACAAATTTACCAGCAGACAGACCAATAGGCTGTCTCTGTTAGATTTGGTCCGAAATTCGAAACATATATATTATTCTGATGATTCTTTTCCCCATGTTTTATACATAAGCTCCTTATGATACAAGTCTACAAGTTTAACATACGGAAATACATTTAACTCCTTAGTCAGTTATAATGTTTACAAACTTAGAAACAGACAGAGCAACAGACGATCAACCCATTGTTAGATTTGGTTCAAAATTAGAAACTTATATATAATTCTGATGATGGCACTTAGAGTAGTGCACATTATAATTTATTTCTTAAACAAGTAAATCATTTAGCTTCTCATTTTGATAAATTTGTAATGCAATCAGTATGCTAATGCATTTTTAGTCAGTTTCTTTTTTAGTTTAGTAACTTCTTGAAAATACATTTTATTCTATTTCTTTATTTGTATATTATAGGAAAAAATACTAATTACCTTAATTATATCATTAAGATAATTAGTCAATTATAAAGTTAGAACATTTTGCCCATAATTATTAATTAATAATTTCTTTACTTACATAAAATACCATTTAATGTTCATGACAGATTATAAAGTCCAAACAGATATTGAATTGTTGGTTGCGCCAAATGGAATATCAGGTTAAATGAAGAAGTAATATTCCAATACAGTGTAAAGATAATTAATCATTTTTTCTTCTTATTTCTCTAATCATATTTTAAAGATTTAATGTAAACACATTTTATAAACACTTATTTTATAATTTATTTAATAAAAAAATATTTTTAGTAATTCATTTTTATTCGATCCATGAAAAATTCCGATCGAAATTTTTGACTATTCTAATTTTTCTTTTTGGGCACTGTGTATTCAAGAAAATAAAGTTTTTAAAGTGGATAAAAATGAAGCTTGTTAAAGATTGATTAGAAATAATTATAATTTAGATAATTGCTGGCTTAAAAAAAGCCGTTAAAAAGTATGTTTGGATAAGCCTAAAGAAGATTAGAATATTTCAAGCCAATATATTATATAAACTATTTTTTATAGACTTTGGCTAAAGATTATAAGGCAAGATGTAGTACAAAAAGGCATTTTTATTTCAGAATTAAAATTTTCGGCAACCAATCTGCTTACTCGACTAGTATTAAGGGTTACCAAAATTTCAAATAAATACATCATGCAAGTTGCTATCAATAGATTTTTCATCAAAATATTTTTAATCTTCAGATTTTAATAGATAAATATTTTGTATTATTTTAGAAGCTTTATACTGTTCTGTTTATTACGAAATTCGAATTTTACTTTGAAATAAAGGTAGTTCAAATAATGATTTGATTCACCTGCTGAGAATGGACATGTTTCTTAAAAATATAAAGCTTGAAAATAGAGTCATTCAGGATTATAATTTTATTTGTTATCGAATATATCTTGTAATTTCTATAGAATCTCAGAGAATTACTCAATAAAAATAACTTTCATAAAATAAAATTTTCAGTGAACTATAATAATATTGTAATTTTCAAGTATAGAAACAGTGATATGTTTTATACATACAATTATATTATAAAAACGTTACAAGAAATAGAATTACAAGTATTATTTTATTAAACAAACATGCACACAAAGTGTTTTACCATTGCTTACTTGTGATATTAAACCTGGTTGTAAGATTTTTTTTCTTACTACAAGCTACCTTCATAAAGAAATGACTCGACTTGGAAAAACAGACATTTACCTTCAATCTTTCATCATCAACAAAGGAAAAATTTAGGCCGAAATATTAGTAGCAACAATGGAAATTATTAGGTGAAAAGTTTTAAGTATAATCACTCTTTTCTTTTCAAAAATAAAATATACATTTGTAAAAATATTTTTGGCATTCAAAGTGGTATAATTGAAAAAAATCTGTTTTTTGAATTTTAATATGGTATACAAATTCATTTTTGTAGTAACAATTTTGGCAGTTATAATGGGTATAAACCCAATAAATCTTTGTTTGATTTTTTTTTGTTAATGATAAATTTAAAAATTCGCTTCCATGTTCCAATTCTAAACCCTAATAAAGTAGATGAGTGGAAAATCTTTGGAAGCTCTAAGTTAAATGGTATATCCTGTAAAGAGCTAACTCTCGCCCGATAAAAATGTATCGATGCACCGATAAAAAGAACTGGAAAAGAAGTCACTGCTTAGTCTGAAATGAAGAAGGAATCCTTTTCAATGCAAGTTTTAATAACTCTTGATTTGGGTATGAATGTCTTTTTTAAAATATTTTACATTTATTTAAAATGATCTATGAAATGAAATTTTATAATTGATACATCATAAATTATAGGAAATATTTATATATTTAAACAAAAATTGAAATGCATTTAAATGGATTATGTAATAATGGAGCCAACTTCATAATTATATATCAAATGTATGTGACGTTGTCATCTACTATCAGCGACAGGTAGTTCGTCATTTCAGATGGCAGCAATGCAGCAAAAAAATATTTCTGAAGAGGGTAGAATCAAAACGTAATTTAGAGAAAGAAATTTCTGTAATTAGCTAAACATTTTAAATAACTATTTTATTTTAGTTAATTAGCAAACAATTTTTAATGTGTCATTTTCTTCCGCCGCGGCAATATGAGAGTTATAGCAAAAATGAGGAAAAATAAATCAACAGATTCTTAGCAAACTAGAAAAAAACAATGTTAATTTATAAGATGAAGTCGCATTATCAAATGGGCAAAGTAGGCAACTGATTCGGGGGCCCTATAACATGACGCCAACTCGAAATTTCGATTTATTTTTTTACTATATCTACTGAATCTATTACTTTTATCTTTTCATTTAATTTACAAGAACTATGCACACGAACTGACACAAATTCAAATGAGATGTCTATTAAATGCTAAAACATTATTCTAAATACTACTAATTAATTATCTTGTACAAATTTTTTATTGTGTTGTTTGAAATTTTGGAAAAATACTTTATATTACAAAAGAATGTCTCATTTTATAATTAATATTTAAACTACGTACGTAAGATTTTACTTTTAAACTTTTATAAAATTTAAAATTTAATTTTTTTTGGAGAAATACTGAAGCTTATTATTTTGAAAAGGATTCGTAATTAAATATTTTGCCAATTAATTAATCAGTAATTGCTACATAAAATTACCTACACAAATAATTAAGGTGAATAAAAATAACCAGTTGTAGGATGTTAGAAATTTGAAAAAAAAAAAAAAGGTTCCGAGACTTGTATTGCCATAAGGCCCTTCGACAGCGTAATACATCCTTGGAACAGGTGACAAATCGAAACTGTACTGTCGGGAACTGTAAAAGCTCCGGCAGTCTCAAGCTGCAATGAATCGTGTCGTGTATCGAGTCGTCGAGAGGATGACGAAGCAATGGCGGAACTCCGTAGAGGTTCTATCATTTTGTGGAGCCAATGATATTGCTAAACTGAGCTGTGTGCCGAATCTTGGTATTTATTGTGGAAGCAGCATCGAGTCCTGTGAGGAGTAGCCAGTCAAGTAGTAGTGAGTCGGCAGCTGGATATAGCTAAAGCTAGGAGACATTTGAGAATTACAGCCGTTTGGAGAGACCGTAGAGTGAAGCTACGGAGCATCCCTCTCCTACTGAATTCTGTCTGATCGCTTTGTGTGTTGTGGCTGTTATTACTACAGATTACAACTTGTGGGCGACTGTTTGTTGAAGAGTGCTTCTGTCAGATGCCTGTCTTCGTCTCGGCTGTATATACTTGCCGTCTGTGCATTCATTGTTTCTGTGTATCCGTGTCATTTGTGTTAATAAACGTCGTCGTTGTTTTCTACTAAAAGACTGTTTCTAAATCGACCATCAAATTTTAAATGAACCCCGACGAAGAAAGAGTAAATCCGTAACAATATGAGCTTCGGTCCATCTAACAACAGACCGTTTTTACAACAAATCTTATAACTATTTCTACGATTAAAAAAATTAAACGCTATTTTCCAAATATATATTTCTTCATTTTGTATTCTCTATTATTTTCCAAAGCCATTTCACCTACTAACAGAAATGCTACCAAAAATCTGAATTACTTCCTAATAAAGAAATATTTAAAAATTTTTAATCTTGGTTCAGGATATTCAGGTATTCATATTCATTTTTTAAATTCATAACGACACCAAGTAGTAATGAATTGTAAATCTATGAAATAGAAACATAGAAGGAATTAGCACTAGTTTTTTTTCTTTTTATTTAGTTGGATGACAAGTGAAAATTATTTCTTTAGCAATGTGAAGATTATAGAAATATATATAAAGATTCCAATAATTCAAACGCAATATTATTTGATTTAATATTATATTACTGAAAAATATTGCCATACTTAAATTATATAGCAAATTTTATAGAAATGATTCTTCTATTTTTAGATTCGGAATGAAATCACGTCTAGTAATTATAATGTAAATAATGGGATTATATACAGTCCATTATTTCAAATATTGTTAGTAAAAGATTTATTATTTTAATAATTCAACCGAATTAAAGAATTATTATTATTTTTTTTTTTTGCTAGATTCCTTCAACTTTAAACTCCAAACATCATTTTTCGCAATTGATAAAGGTATTCAACCATCTCACGTTTTGGAAAATCGCAATCCCAAAAGGAAATCACCCGAAAATCTGGATCATTTCCATATCAATCAAAACTCGGCCCATTTCAGGTAAAGCCTTCTTTACGATCTCCGATGTGGCAGACAGTGAAAGCTGTTGTATTGATTATTGCACGAAGACTGGCCAAATTGCGAACAGCCGACCTATTCAAACATTTACTCCTCGAATGATCCCTCGTTTGATGACTCCTGATTGGTTGGGGGGAACCAACGATCAAGCTCTGGTTTTAGGAAATCCGAATGGGCTTAATTTCCTGGAAATTCGAACATTCCATTCAATGCATTGAGGAACTGGAACGACCCGCTGGATTTCGAATGGCTATGAATGGGCTGTTTGATCCCAGAATTCAACTCGTTTTTAAAAATTATAGTGATATGATGAAATTTTGTGATATTCTAGCTAATTTAGTGATGATAAAGGTAGATTTATTTAACCCTTTAAAGAGCCATTGTTTTCTAGTCATATTATGTTAAAATATTTTTAGGCTTGAAATTAGAATAAGAAAAATGATTCATTTAGCTTATTAGATAAATTTAATTTGATTGATTAATTAATTTGGTTAATTAATAATTAAGTAACAAATCAAGACACATCATTTTGTCTGAGGTAAAGAACTGAAGCATCTAAGTTTCTGACTTACTAAAAAAATTGTCAGAACTTATGCCAACCTACATAATTTCATACAAAGATTGATAAATTGGGTGGGAAGCATGCTTCCCACGGCTCTAGGAAGGGTTAAGCTTTCATCTTAAAGGAGTAATCAAACCAAGGAAATTTTTCAGTTTATTAAATAGATGAAAGTATTACTGAAGCTACAAAGAAAGTTAAATTAGCTAGCAACTTAATTTAGTATAATTTTATTAGTATCTTATTTTTAATTAATAATTTACTAAATACTAAATACATTTTTGAGATTTGAAAATAGATATTTAATTTTTTTCTGAGGTAAAACTGATAAACCGGTAATTTTAATTTCATTATAATGAATAATAGATTCAGATCTCGAAGTGGTGAAGTGCTTAGCTCTGATGTTTTGGTATGAATGACAGAAAAGTAGATTCTTATTTCAATCGTCCCTTCGTCATATGATTATAATTAAAAGAATATGATGCCGTGAAAAAACATAATAATATGACTTATTAATTTTCGAAATATTGAAATAAACCATATAAAATCAAAGTAGGAAACTACTTTAAAAATCGAATTTTTTGTGAAAATATGAAACAATCTTTTATTCAGTAATCTTAATTTTTGAATCCTTTGTCTCATAAAGCTGTTTGAATTTTGTTTCTAAGTTCTTCATTTGGAAAGTTACATTGATAACATGCACATCTTCAAATAGCATATACAATGAAACTAGATTTTACTTTAAGCGTCACTTTCTTTATATGGTTATTTAAATAAATATATGATGTCATAAAAACACATATTATGATTTATTTATTTTTGAAATATTGAAAAAATGATATAAAATTAAAGTAAATAACTACAGAAAAAATCTATTTTTTGCCAAAATTTCAAACAATTTTTTTTATTTATATTTTTTTCTTATTTTTTGAACAGTTCTCATAAGTTTGAATTTTGTTTCTAAATTAATTCCTGGAAAAGTTACATAAATAGCATATTCATTTTCTTGAGAAAATCTTCATAAAATATTTTTTTCACATTTTTAAACATATTTTCAATATACTCTAGAGTTCCTGAAACCTAGAATAAACACTATATTCAGAGTTCCTGAAACCTAGAATAAACACTATATTCAGAGTTCCTGAAACAGAGAATAAACATCCTATTCAATATATATATAAGAAGGTTACTATTTTAAATGTCTAGACCTTCAAAATGAGAGAAAATTTTATATTGTTTAATAGTCAAACATAATATTTAATGACTGGTGTAGAGGGACGAGACTCTATTATGTGTTATGCCATGGATGAAAGAATGAGTTCAGTTTCAGGAACTACTTTTTATTAGCGGGTTAAGTTCCACGGTACAAACTTTTAACACCATCATATTGTAGAACAAGGCATAGAACAAAAACACACGGCAAGCAAGGACAACACAAGAGACAAGAATGAGGAATCATGGGAAAACATGGCTCTTGATAGGTGGCTCTAGTAGCGCCACCTATGAAGAAAGGAGAAGGCAGTAATTGTAACCGCTACAGTAGTGGTGTGTTTTTGTTCTATGCCTTGTTCTACAATATGCTTGTGTTAAATGTTTGTGCCGTGTAACTTAACCCGCTAATAAAAAGTAGTTCCTGAAACGGAACTCATTCTTTCATCCATGGCATAACACATAATAAAGAGTCTCGTCCCTCTACACTGGACAGAAATTTCTTACGTCAGGAACTAGGTAAAAAGTTTCTTGAGCATTCAGTAAGTTGTTAAACTTCAAAAAAATATCCTACATACTTTTTTTAAAGAAATAAAATCCTATTTTCTCTAATTAATATATTTTGATATGTAACAAGCTAATTTTAGTTTCTAGGTATTGTTTTTATTTTCTGGATAAGTATTTTAAAGATTTTTAATCAAAAAATATCCCTAGAATAGCCACATTGTTTAAATAGAAAAAAATAATGTGTACGTAAATTTAAATTATAAATATTTATTCAATGGAATGATAGGAAAAAATAGTTTTTCATTTGAAGTTTAAGGTGGCTAGGTTAAAATTTCATTTTTAATCTGCTTAAAGTCATTTTGATAAGCCTAATAATTTCGAAACATGCAGCAATGTGCCATCTGGCAGAGAGAGAGAGAAAGAAAAATCGGATAAAGGGAGTGGGAGACGGTATGGGAGACGTGAAAATGATGGCTCCCATGTATTTTCCCTTTGTACGTTTCATTTGGATTTATATTTTCAATTTATATTTTAATGTTTTAATCTATGAATCTGCTCCACACTTTACAAGGTCTGACACACTGATTTGTCTGTGCTCGTTAGAATGAAACGATTTTAAATATCCATGGGGACTTCCTTATGTTCTTCGAAATATCGTGTTTAATCGTGAATAGACGGTGAGGACGAGACCTGATCCAGAACTAACTTGTTAATAGTGCCTCAGAGAGAATGCACGTTTTACTCACGAAAGATTTAAATTATACCAGAAACCTGTATATAAGGAATCATTGTTAAAGCTGGGTATCGAATCAATGACTTTATTACAAGAGCAACAATCTCTAAAATTTTTAATAGAAAATTATATATTTTCAAAAAAAAAATGCGAGTACAAAACATACTGTTTGTATAATTGTTTACATAATGCCCGGTATTTTAATCATCATGTGGTGAAATTAATTAAAATTTGACATTTCTCTATTAAACTTAAAATGTTTATATTTCATTTATATAATTTTCATTAAAAAACCCAGAAGATATTTTAAAATAAACAGGAAACTATAACCAATTGGAATGGTTTCATCGAAACTTTCTCGCATATATACATTTTTTTTAATGATGATAGAATCCCCTTGCGTAAAATTCGAAATAATTGAATTTGCATAGTTGAAAATATTGTCTCATTTTTGTAAGTAACGTAGTTGCAATTTTATGTTGCTATATGATTTACATTTCTCAGCACTAGTAATCTGTTTAAAGATACTTAATCAGTTACCCAGGAAAACTGACCAATAAATAGTGGATATGCAAAATCTCACTATCAATTTTTAAGATTAATGGCCTCTTAAAACAACGATCGCATTAGTAAAAGGCAGGGACGCTCTTACAAATGTTTTAATTTACATAATTGCCAAAAAGTGTTGTGATAAGATTTTTTTTTGTAAAATAGACTATATAATTGAATAAAAAGAAGAAAGTTAAAAAAAAAATAGAAAATAGTCATAGTATTAAATAGTAAAAAGAAAAGTGTAGTTGATTTTTATTTAACTGTTTATCATTCTAAAAGATGCAATCAGGTTGCCATTTTCATTAATTGAATATAAAAAAATAAATATTGACATTTGCAAGATTTACCCTCATTTAAATCAATGGCCTCGGATTTAGCAATCTTATTTTTATTGAATTTGATTGAGAATTAATGTTACTCTCCAATAAATATCTACTTTAAGATATTAAACTTTAATTTGTTAAAATATATAATAATACAGACTTATAAACTAAGAAATAAGCAAAGAATTATTTCTAAAAAGTTTTCTTGTTAAGGTGCATTATTTTCTTTGAAACAGAAACAAAAACAAATAGCTGAAATCTATAAATACACTGAATTTTTTCTCACATTGGTTGCCTTCAATGAAGAAAAAAAATCTGAATGCTAATCAATATTTTTAGTACAAAGACAAAATAGTGTAATTTAATAAATATTACAACAATAAAGTTCTGCAAAATACATTAAAAATTCCATTTAGCCTATTAAAATATATTAAGATTTTTATGTAAAAATATAATACATGCAAAATTTATATGCTCAAGCTTTTAGTAATTTCCTTTTTTTATTAAAGAAAATCAGTTTCTTCCTTTCTCTCGGTTAAAAAAAGCCTTTATCTTAAAAAAAAATTAAATTTTTTTGAATGTAGATAATTATATCACAAACAGTTGATGGATGTGAAAAAAATATTCCACGTAATTTTTAAAATTTAAAATTTTTTACAAGTTTTCTTAACTACGGAAACTATTGCATTTCAAAACTCAAACTTTTTCCGGACTTTCCATTAAGAAAGAAACCTCCAAGAACTTTTTTGTACCCCATTTATAAGAATGAAACTGAAATTACATTTTGTGTTGCATAAAAATCAATGACAAAGTATGGTTGTACACACTGCTATTCATCTTTTTCTACTGCATGTAAAAATCTTTGATGCAAAAGACTGAAATAAATTCAAGACTGGAAAAAAAAACTAAAAAGTGTCTCACATTTAACTTAAGAAAAGAGGCAACTATGCTAACATTTTCACTTTCATAGTATCTTCTTTTTTTTTTTTTGAAATAGGAAGACATTTGAAGATCTTTTTTTGTCTTACCTTTAACAAATCTTCAACATTACATTTAGTAAAAGCTTAAAACATTTTAATGACTGCATATGGATCTTTTGTTTCTCTAGATCTTTTTATTTTTTCACCAACTTTTTTCTGCTTTTCTTTTTATAGTGCTTTTACTTTTCTCCCCATTTCCTACCTGATTTCAGTTTCTTGTACTTTAATTACTAACTGCTGAAAAATATTTTTTCGAGACTTAATTCTTCATTTTTTTTTTCTTCTACTAAGCAATCTCTATCGTTAGAGCACAGAAGTAATAAAATGGTAGTTTTATATTTTTCATTCCAGAATAAGAGAAGATATATAGTTTTTCTTTTTTTTCCTCTTTTTTCTGTTCTTTTCTCTCTTTACCGCTCTCTTCTATCAATTTGCTGTTTTACCCGATGCCGGAAAGTGAGTAAGAAAAAAAAAAGCCTTCAAAGCTCTTGGAAGAGCATTAAATCTTTTCATACCTTAAAAAGCAATGTTCGTTCGTTGTTTTTAATACTTTTTTTTCTCTCCTTTTCCTATTCTTTTAGCATTTTATTTCTTTCAACGGCGCTGTAGAGACGAAGAAATTTCTTTGATACAAAAGACCTTACGATGAAATAACAAAGAAATTGTTCGATCAAATTGTTCTGACAACAGCTTGACGTGTTGATTTATTCAATCTCCGGAAAGGAAAACATCGAAGAGCTTTCAGGTTGCATTTTATTTTTGCAATATAATTTGATTTTTAAAGCATTTTGCTTTGCATTGCTTATTGGAAAACGCTTAAAATTAAATCGATAAAAAGGATTTCTTTATATATATATTTTGAGCTTAAGAAATGCGCATAAACCATTTCTCAAAAAAAAACCATTTTAATTGCTTCGGTGCACTTTAAAGTAAATTTTAATGAAACTACCATTATTTATTTTAATAATAATGATATAAAATAATATAAAAACTTTTGAAGTAGTTTTCTAAAAAAAATTCTGAAATTAGACAATTATAGATTAAAAATTTTTTAACAAATCATTCTTGCATGTTGAAATGCTCTTAGTACATAGATCATAATACTGAAATAATCATTCAATTTTCTTTATTAAAACTTCACTCAGCTATTGAAATTGCAAAAATATCTTTGGGCTGTTAACATCTTTTTTCAAATATGGTTTAATAAACATTATGAGGTGCAGCATTTTTTATCATTATCTATTAAACTAATTATAAGTATTTTTTGTCACCTTTAAAAAAATTGTAAAGCTAATGAATAAAAAAAATCAAATTATATATTTTATACATTTAATTATAATTATCAAAGAAACTTGGAAATTAAATTGAATTTTGGTAATTTTCATTTCACATGTCTTTAATGTATCAAAGATGAAAAGGTGAAAAGTAATTTAATTACTATATAGTGAACCCAAGTGGAAACTAAAAGATGTTTGTATGAAGCAAGATGAAATGGACCGTATTTTAATTTATTTCGATATTGCTCTGCAAACTAAAAAAAAAAAAAAAAGATTAGCTACAAATGTGTTTTAGCATTTCAAATTATCTATTGAAATATACATACGGAAAAAGTAAAAAAAAATCCTTACGGTTAACATTAAGGTATTGACCAATATATTTATTAATTGTTATATGGTGTATGTCAAGTATGCTCACAAAATGCCGCAGTATTCTTGGCTTTAATTAAAATCTTATCTTGGCTTTAATTTGATTTGGCTTTAATCTTGGCTTTAATCTTAATACTTGGCTTAATCGTGGCTTTAATTTGATGCACTAATCTGAACAGATTTCACTTTCCAGTTAATAACATAGGGAAATAGGAAGCGAACAAAGAAAGATATTCAGTCGATAGATGCAATATTTGTGAAAAGACTAATCCTTTCGAATACTTCTATAACTAGCGGTAGTTATCTCCCCAAAATTTTCTCATATATTGTCTAATAAATTTGTCATTTCAGAGAATATCTTACATGGTATTGGCGTGAGTTTAAAATTTTTACTGAATCTTTGGCGAGTCATCCTTGGCGAGTTATTTGACGATTTATCTCTTCCATGTGGTTAAATTATCTGAAAATCGAATTTGTGCTTTAGATACATTTTTCTTAACCGATTGAAACAAAAATTTGACACAAAACAGTGCTTGTAGTCACAAAAATTCTATGTATTTAACTCATTGTGTTTTTGAGTTATTGCGTTTACATTTTCCTGAAAGTACAGACCAACATCAACTCATAGTTAGATTTGGCTCAAAATTTGACAGATGTCTGCATTATAGTTGTTAAATCTGTAGCCAATTTGGCTTCCTAGCGTTCTTCATTTTTTATTTATCATGTTCTAATAGTCGAACAGACAGATTTCACTCTAAATTTGATATAAAGCTGCAAATTTAGTGTAAGGACCTTATACCAAATTTCAGCCATCTGGCTCGAATTGTTTTTGAATTATCTTTTCACTGACCAAGAGACATTTTCCAAAAATGCGTTTCTTTGAACTCAGGGATATCTAAAACGTGGAAACACTACTGTGGCGGATTGTGATGAGCGAGGATAGAACCTGGGACCTTGTGGTTCGCAACCCAGGAACATGACCACAATACAAAAGCAATTGCTAGTGTATCGTAGCTGTTAACTGGCTTATAAGCTTTCACCATACTACGTATACGAGGAAGTAAAATAGATCGTGATGGATAGAGAATTTTTAAGTGTAAGAATAATAATAAGAATGACAATCATAGCAGAGATGAATCTGGCTGCGTGTTTTCTCTGCATGATGCATCTGATCTAGTCACGAAACTGAGGAGATTGATTGTGCGATTCTCAAAATGAAAATTTAGATTTTTGGTTATAATAAAATTTCTAAAAAAATGTATTAATGATAAAAAAAACTGTTTATTTTCCAAGTGCGCATGATGGAAATTTAATCAATGTACATTATGGTATGTACAGTTGTCTGTTTGCAATGAAAAACCGTGAAGAAATTGTCTTTTTTGATATAACTGTAAAATGTTTATTTTTTTAAAAATAATTTTCCACTTTTTTTTTCATAATTGTGATTATTATTTTTGTATTTTAAGTAATTTAAAGTGTTTATTATTTTTACATTCTTTTCTTGTTTTATAATTTTGTCGGGGAATTGGATGAATTTTATCACAACTAGCAAAATAACCCTCTTTTCGTATGGATTCCATTTATTTTTTTCTTAATATGTAAATCTTTTGTTCAGGTTTCCAAATAATGTAAAACTTGAAATC
>JAPMOR010047710.1:0-35999 GCA_026543865.1 Argiope aurantia | reverse complement strand
GTTTAATTAAATTAAAGTAAATCCTAGATTAAAATTATTTCGGAGCAATTTCAATAATAATAAATTAAATCTATTTGCCCAGAAAATTTCATAAGAAATTATATAATCTAGATTAAAACTAGATACTAAAAATAAATGCGGCATTACAAAAACTTCGCCTTACTTCAAAAATAATTTTTATTTTCCATCAACATGCGTTCAGAATTATTAAAGTTTAATGAAATAATTGAAATGTGATAATAATAAAGATTAAACAAGTGTTTCAGAGAAGGCAATAATTTACTCTAAAAAAAACCAAGACAAGCACCCCTTCTTATGATTCCCGTCAAACCAGATGCATCTTTGTTTTTAAAAGGGAATAAGTTGAATGACTTATTTTAAAGTGGTATGTAACCACGGTTCGCTTGGGGGGGTGGGGGTTGACCGGGTGACTTTTTTTCTTCTTTTTACTGATTAAAGCAGATTTATTCATCTAATAATTAATAGATCCTGTTGGACAGAGATTCATCAAGGGCGTTGAGGTTGCTTTGCAGTGATCCAAATGCCGGTCTTCAGTGTGTGAATTTGATGAGAGAAATGGTGTCAAACTTGGGAAAAAAAATGTTACACTTCCACCCTCAAGGAGCAAAATGTGAAAATGAGATAAATGAGAGGAGATAATATGGTTTCCAGATGGAAACGGACCATTAGAAAAAGGGGGTGCTTTTTTTAAATGATATGCAAACATTGAAACATTGTAACGTTGAATATTATTTTTAGATGAAGTCAAAAAGGCTAAAGACAATCTATATAAGGTGTTAGTTTCCATTATTTAGATGCATCAATGTCAAGGGTGAAATATTTTATTTTGTTTGAATGTTTATTACTCACTTAAATTAAATAAAATGTATATTTAATTCTATTAAATAAGCGTTCAAAGACTAATGAAAAAGAATTTTTAATCAATACAATTTATTAAACATTTTGACAGTTAGTGCTATACTATGTAAAAGAATTTATGAGTAGTAAATATTTAATAACATAATTCATATTTCAAAGTCAAGAAAATAGTTGAGTTACATCATTGAGTAAACAAGTAATATATATTCTTCACCTTTTTAATTATATATATACAGGGTGTTCCCGCATTCGACCGACAAATTCAGAAGGGTGATAGGAGGCATCAAGAGGATAAAGAATCACCATTCACCATACAACATGGGGTCCCAAACGACGTTTAGGGGGTGAAAATCGCAAAAATATAAGGAGTCGGCAAACTTTTGGAAACTGTAAAAAATTAATAAAAAAAATAACAAAAGATATTTCAACTTTGAATTTTTTTTTCAGCGAAAGTAAATTTAAGGGAATTTAAAGGCTAATTTTCATGTAAGTAACATGCCGATTTGATGAACCAGGAGGTCGTAAATTACTGAAAACGAAAAAGTAGTTTAGAACCCTTATCTGCAAAAATATTAAAACTTTAAGAAAAATAAAAGTTTGAAAATATAAGGAATTTTATACTCTTTAATTTGATATAAGCCTGTAGTATGAAAACTGAGGAGGTTTTAAGATATTCAAGAAAAACTAAATTGTTTACCGGGAAACATCGCTGCAACATCGGCACCAATGTTTACAGAAGGTATTGCAAAATTC
Source organism: Argiope aurantia (assembly GCA_026543865.1). Taxonomy (NCBI): domain Eukaryota; kingdom Metazoa; phylum Arthropoda; class Arachnida; order Araneae; family Araneidae; genus Argiope; species Argiope aurantia. The sequence goes on along the minus strand of JAPMOR010047710.1, from coordinate 34,367 downwards.
TATCGAAAAATTCTGAGGAGTGATAATATGCATCAAGGCGATAAGAATCTTCAAAGAAATATAAACTCGCAAATTACGGTGAAAATTTATCTTCTGGAATACAGATACAGCATACATTTACAGCCCATACATATAAACATTAGAAAAGAGACAATGAGAAACTTTTATAAAAATTGCTCGCTGTTGTGGCCGCGAAGGTCATTACACAATCGACGTCGACGTTTAAAGGACCACCGAACGCGCTCAAATATACCAGGTGTGCTTGCGATTTACCCAGCAGCGACGACGATCCGTGGTAATGAGATCTTTCAATGTATCCAAAGGTGTCTGATAAACAAGATATTTCATATGTCCCCAGAAGAAGAAATCCAAGGGATAAAGGTCCAAGGAACGTGGAGGCCAATCAACAGGTTCGCCACGTCCAATCCACGTCTCAGGATATGTATCATCTAGGTAGTTACGTACATAATTTAAAAAATGCTCTGTTGCAACATCATGCATTAACCATATATTCTGGCATGCAATGGCCGGTGTTTCCTGCAGTAAATCCAGAAGGACGTGCTGCAAGAAAACAAGGTACTTTGCGCCACTGAGGCGTTCGGGCTCTGCATTTGGCCTCGTTATTTTGAAGGATCCTGTCTTCCGCCACTGTCTATTAATATTTGCAAAGATGCTGTGGTGAGGACAACGCCTACTTGGATATTGCTATTGGTATAATCTGTGTGCTAGTCTTCCATTACCGTCCGCTCGGTCATAAATTAAATGCATATCCGCATATTCGTCATTCGTGAATTCAGACATGTTGTTTGCGATTGAAACTTATCGACTATCAATTCTGCACTGCTCTTTAATGAATATAAGCTGCTTTTATATTCCTCGAACCATCAATTCTGCAATGATCGCAGCTTTTATATTCCTCGAACGCATGGAAAATTTAGATACGAGAAAACTTCTTCTTCTCGACTACCTTGTTCCAAATCCTTGCATTCTTAGGGCCATTCTCTTCGCCGGGCTAATTGTCTCTTCGATATCTGTTTTTGCGATTTTCCTAGAATAAACGTCTCCTGCGACCCTATGTTTTATGATAATTTTTCATCTCCTTAATGCCTACTATTACTTCTCTAAATTTATCTTTCGAATTTGGCAACATCCTCTGTAAAAATCGGTACCGATATTGCAGCGATGTTTCCTGGCAAACATTCTAGTTTTTCTTGAATATCTTAAAACCTCCTCAATTTTCACACTACCGACTTATATCAAATTAAGGAGTATAAAATTCCTTATATTTTCAAGCTTTTATTTTTCTTGAAGTTTTAATTTTTTTGCAGATAAGGGTTCTAAACTACTTTTTTGTTTTCAATAATTTATGACCCCCTGGTTCACCAAATCGGCATGTTACTTACATGAAAAATAGCCTTTAAGAATGTGCTTTCACTTAAAAGAATTCATAGTTGAAATATCTTTTGTTATTTTTTTATTAATATTTTACAGTTTCCAACAGTTCGCCGACTCCTTATATTTTTGCGATTTTCACCCCTTAAACGTCGTTTGGGACCCCATGTTACATGGTGATTCTTTATCCTCTTGATGCCTCCTATCACCCTTCTGAATTTGTCGGTCGAATTCGGCAACATCCTGTATGTATATATATATATATATATATTTATAAATTTCATGACAGTTTAATTTGTGTAAATGCTCGTAAACTGAAGATATAAAGTAACATTCTAAAAATTATTAGGATTATGTTAGATTATTCAAATCATAAAACTTTCTAATTATATACATTATTAGACAATACTAAAACTTTATTAGATTTTACAATTAAAATTTTTAATTATATTTAAATTAAAGAGGAAGTTTATATTTTTTCAATAAAATGTTTGCAAGTATAAAATAGGGTAGTTTAAATTATAATAACAGTTTGTTAAACTTAAATGAATTAAAAAAAATATGCGATTAGTTCCAGTTGTTCTTCTTATATAGTAACAGACGCACATAGATGGGTATTTATTTTCAATTATTAACAGAGATTTTTTATTTAAGAAATCAACGCACAACGCATTTTCCCCCCTTCTATATTCTAGAAATTTCATTTTTTAAACAAGGATGATTCTATTGGATTTAAAGAGCAATATTTAGATAGCCATTCTGATATAAATGTCAAAAAGCAAAGGTATACAAAAGCAAAGGTAAAGGTGTATGTCTGACTTATGGATAAACTGGAAAATTAAAAAAAAAATAATAATAAGTAGGAACAGCATTACTTGGAAACAACAGCAAAGAATGGAAAATGACATGTTCGCTTTATCAGAGACAGGGATTGTTTTACTGGCTTAAATCAAAAGAGTATGATTCTCATTAATTAGATGCCATCCTACACACATAAATGCAATTTCTCTCTGTCTTCCTTCCACTTCTAAGAAAGGGGCTAAGGTGGCCTGGTGGTAAGGTCTCGCTTCGGAACCGGAGGGTTTCAGGTTCGAGACCCGATTCCACCGAAGAACCGTCGTGTAAGGGAATCTGTTGCACGTTAAATCCGTCCTGACCAAACGTCCTCCCGCTGGTGTGGTGTGGTGTGGAGAGGGGGGTGCCAGCTCCGGTGTCGTCCTCGTCATCTGACCGCGGTTCAAAATTACGATGTCCGTCCCAAAATAGCCCTAGTGTTGCTTCAAACGAGACGTTAATATAACTAAACTAAACTAAATCCACTTCTAAGAAAGAAAGAATAAAGATGTTTAAAATTTATAAAACACCAGCAGGAAAAAAAGTATGTATCTAATCAAGATTCATTTTATCTTCAAGCACGTTCTACATGTCAGGCTTCTTTTCTGCTTCCATTTTTTTGGTATAAAGGCCGTAGTCTAAAAGAAATAAATCATGCATCCGATGTACTCCAATTACATTCGAAACGCTTGAAAATAAAAACGAAATTCCTGCATCTATTAAATAAGAACAATAATTCATTCTTCAACTGGTTTAGTTTAGTTACACTATTGCCCAGTTTTAAAGCAACACAAGGGCTAATTTGGAACGGACCTTATAATTTAGAGCCGCAGTCCGATGGCGAGGGCACTACCTAAGCTTGCAACCGCTCTCCAAACTACCACATCACCCCAACGGAAAAGCGTTTGGCCTCTACTGATTTAGTTCGCACCAGATCCGCATATACGGCGTTTCTTCAATGGAATCGGATCTTGAACCTGAAACCCTCTGATTCCAAAGCCGAGACTTTAGCAGAAAGCGACCTCGGGCCTCATTCGTTAACTGGAACTATCATTAGTATTAGGAACTATCATTAGTATTCAGGATAATTTCATGTTTGCAATGGTACTCATTGATTTGCTTTTAAAAATGAGGAATTTGCAAAAACCAGTGGTCTCTCCGAAACGTTCTCGTACACTCTCTGATAAAAAAATTATCTCCCACCTCCGCAAAAAATTGTGGACTTTGGGTAAGACAGAGAACGCCTTGAATGATACTGGCATACAATAGTTCAGAAATATTAATTTTTGGAATTAATTTAGCATTTTTACTGAATCTATCGTGTGGTTCAAGGCGAATTTTTTTGGCGACTAATCCTTGGCATGTGATTAATAGTAACCGAAAATCCAATTTACGTTTTAGACGCGTTTTCTTCCAACCGTTTGGAATCAAAATATGACACAGAACTATAACTGTAGTCACATACCAAATTTGATATACTTAAGAATAACTTTTTTGAATTATAGCGTTTAGATGTTTTTAAAAGTACAAATCGATAGACGTACAACCTTATTCTGGATTTGGGTGCAATTTTGTCAGGTGTCTACACTATAGATGTTAAATCTGTATATCGAATTTGATCCATTTAAATCTCTTGTTTTGTATTTTTCTTATTAACTTATATTCGAACTACCAGACAGACAGACTTCTCCTTTGCAGATTTTGCTCAAATTTTCATGGAAATCTACAAATTTGGTGAAAAGACCATATACCAAATTTCATCCGTCTAGCTCTAAACGTTTTTGAATGATCTTTGTCACAGACGGATAGATACAGACAAACACACAATGACAAAAAAATGTGTGTTTCGAACTCAGGGAGGTCTAATATGTGAAGATTCGTCAAAATAACGAATTCAAAATTTTTGACATTTTACAATATTTTCTCTATGCTTCACAAATAAGAAAATAAAAAGAAAAGGCAAATTTCTTAATTATCAAAATCAAGATAGCCTGGATCATCCTGAAACAGAAAACTGTATCACTGATGTTAACAATATGATTTGTAACTTCAGAAGTAAGTTTGTAACTCGCGAAATTGTCCATCATCTTTCACAGTGAAAGAAAAATTTAGCCATCATACTTGGTTTCTGCAGAGGGGAAGAAAGTAAAGCTTTCCAACTGTGAAATTTAAGTATTGGTTTAGGAGAATAAACTATTAAATGTTTAGGCATCTAAAGAGTATCGTATCTGCATTAACCTTAAACAAAAGATTACAAGCGACAAATAAAAGGATTTAATAAAGAAATATCTTAGATTAAATTTTAGCAATTTTTATATGCTAGTTTAAAAGCGCTTTACATTTCATAAGCATTAATGATTACGGTATCCTTTATCCTACTCCCCCACACACAGAATGTATTTAAATAATTATTAAGAAACCCCAAAAGTAGGAAAGACCCCGCTTAGACACTACAAGAATGCAATTTGGGGCCAGAACTAACTCTTAAAAATTGAAATCACAAATTACATAGAAACAGCTTAGAAAGGTTTACATAATGGCATATTCTTAAACAGAGATCAAATACAATCTACTCAGAAATCAAACTTGTAGACATTCCGAATATTGGAAAGTTTTATCTACAATATCATTATGTCTACTTTCTTACAATAGGGATTCACATAAGCAATGCCGTGGTGAGGACAACCGATTCCACGCCAAAATATTTTTTCCACCCCTGTAATCATTAATGTTTTATCAAGAGTAAATGACACACGATGGCATTAACCTACCTAAAGATATTTCATTAAAAAAAAGCGGCACAAAGCGCAATTTTTCTTCCCAGGTAGCTACGATGTTCGATAGTTTTTTTCTTTTCTTAAGGCGAGTTGAATCCGTCTCAGCACCTTGTGAACATTTAGTAATATCGATGCAGTGTAATATTGCTACCTAATACCAATATCTTTCATCGTTTCTAAATTGTAATTACCCTCACTCCCCCTTTTTTTTATAAAAGCATATTTTCCCTCAAAGCACATTAAAAAAACCATTTGATTGGCATTGTAATTGCAGCTTTACATGTCGTAATGAAACGGCTTAGTTAGGCGTCTATGCAACTGGCAAAGACACGTCCATGATATTCGCAAAAAGAGTGATTATTGCACGAAATCGGAAGACTTTTCTCAAAAATGGTGCTTTTCAATTTCTTTCAAGAATACGATATTCTTCGAAAAATAAACAACGCTTATGGATTCATCAAAGCTATTCTTCGGCATCTCCATTCCGTATTTAGAAATTTCAGAGTATGCATTTCTTTCTCCCCTCTAGTAATGATACAATGCAAAAAACAAAAAAAAATGCATCAGAAAAAAATACTAATTTCATTTGCTCTGGTGCCTTTCTCAGCCATATCGAAAGCCCTCATTCTTTCTTCCCTCAGATATTTCTCATTAAGAATACATGCATTCCTACAACATCTGCATTAGTTGCAGCTGTTACACTAAAAATCCAGCAGCACCTTTTCGTCGAACCATTTTCACGCTTGCCAGCACTTATGTCAAGAACTTCTTATCCTTATTTTAGCCTGAGAATTCAATTCGAGCAACCCCTTATATACGGTTGTGCCGGATGTGGGGGCGAGTATCCCACGTCTCTCATCCATACGGGTGGGTGTTCTTGAGCCGGCCCCCTCTGGGCCCCTCCAGAGAGCGCATGTGTCATCCATTTGCTCCGACCCTCTTCCATCACCCAATGCAGCCATCGCGCGGTTGACAGTGCAAAAAACGTAATGAACGAGTAGAATAATTGACACGCTGATAAAAGAGTGGATGCAGCGCTGTGAGTCCGAGTGTTGACACACTCTGAAAGGATAACGCCTCTCTTGCTCTCGCCGTCACTTTACTTTGGAGGCTGTTGATCTTTCAGCTTCTGTGCAGAAGACAGTCAGATGATTGAATGTCTTAAGATAAGAATGTGCAAAATAACTAGGAAAGTTTATGTAACAGTACGTACAGCACCGTCGATAACATTTGAAGACAGCTCGCGAAGCAGTGGATGTAGTCACTTGGTCTCCATTTGGGGACGGAAGGATGCCAGTTTTCAAATTATAAGCAAACAGGCAATATATACTTGGCTTTAGTGTTATTAAATGCATTCCGACTCTTGTGGCAACTTGGGAAGAGAGATGTCCTAACAGCTCCGCATCTGAGCACGATTCAAAAATACCAGCTCCCTCCCTTGTGTTGTTTCGAATGCGAGTTCGATGAACAATGAAAATAAAAATAATTATTATAGAAGTGAAAGGGGAAAGCAGAAAAAGGACAAACTAGAACATGGGTGGGCAGTCTTTTTCAGGGTACAGGCTACTTCTGCTTTTTTTCAAGGTGTTGCGATTCACCCAGTTGCGTAGGTCTACAATATTTATTATAATAAATACGGAATAAGAACGGAATATGTACTTACCTACATAACTACAAACATAATAATAATGGCCACAAATATAATAATATCAAATGATGCATTTAATATCAAACAATTCAAAATACATTAAAATATAAATTGTTTTCTCTGAAGTTAGTTCTCGTAGTTATAGTTCGTAACAGACTTAGTCTACATACTGTCCGCCAGTGTCTCGGTATATAATTACTAACTGCTCATCTTGCACTGGATTCTAAGTGGGCGGCTGCGAGACGGGAACGATATGCTGTCTTAAATATATTCATTGTTGAAAAGGCAGACACAAGTAGGTAGAACCAAAGAACTACATATGTTAAAAGATATTAAAATTAGGATACGTCCATTAGATCCAAAAGTTATTCTTAGGTTCTGAACAACGTGCTTTTAAAATGATGTCATTTTGAAGGAGATAAACTTAGTATTCTCTTCATTTCTTGAGGAAAACGATGTTCCGTAAATATGTTTCTTTTTATATGTGCGTCTTAGATTTTAGAAAAGGCGCTCCCCCCGAAATACCTTGGTGGCCCACCGGTCGTTCGCGATCGACCTCACCTCTGAATTAGAAGATACACATGCCTAGGGCTGTACATCGATTTGTCCTCGGAAATACCAAAGTACATTTACTGTGCATTATACTATGTGACAGATTGGAAAGCAAAAAACCTCTTTCCTGTATTTTCTAATAGCTCGGCAAAACTTTTTAGACACAAGCGGCGTTCGGCAGATTGTTTCCTTACATGCAAGGCTTAATCCATCCATTGATATTTTTTTTCACCCCCTCTCTTTCTCTATTTCATGGTTTCGGATCATACTTCGCCGACACAATTACATCTGCTTTAATTATTTTCGTTTTCTATTGTTAGAAAACATTCATCGAAAAATGATATGATTGTAATTATAACTCGTAAATATAATTCCGATTATCACAATTAAAGATTTTGGACTATCAGAAATAAAGTTTTTAAAAATAATATTTAAATCGTATTCGATTGCGAAATCGAGTTTAACATCACTGCTCCTTTCTTATCGAACGAATCGTCACTGGCCAATTTCAATTTATTATCATGATTCAGATGGTTTTAAACTGAGTTTTGCAGCATTGCTCATTTCTGACCGGACGAACTGTCCCAGGTTCCAGGACAATTTCAGTGTATCATTATGGATCAGAGAGTTTTCAATTGAGTTCTACACAACTATTCATTTCTGATCGAACGAACCGTCACTGGGCAATTTCAGTTTATTATCATGGATCAGATGGTTTTAAATTGAGTTTTACAGTACTGCTCATTTCTAACCGGACGAACCGTCACAGGTCCTAGGGCAATTTCGATTTATCATTATGGATTAGAGAGTTTTAAATTGAGTTTTACAGCACGGCTCATTTCTGATAGAACGAACTGTCACTGTTCCTGGGCTAATATCAATTTATAATCAGGAATCGGGAGTTTTAAATTGAGTTTTATCCTGCTCATTTCTGTTCTTGGGACAATTTCAATTTATCATCAAGGATCAGAGAGTTCTACAGTATTGCAGACGAAATTTTGAAGATTAAGTCATCTTCCTCGTTGTTTCAGAACAAAGAATTACGAAGTATTTCTTGTAATATCCCTCTTATAGCTCCTGAGATGATGCTATTATATGTATTCTATCGTAGCATAAGATTTTTTTTTTTTACTATTATGTTTCCACTGACACTAAAAATGTTCACAAGGATTGCCTTTAAATTTGATCACTACCAAAGCAGCAATTAAAAGAAAGTTTCAGCACTACTACAAACGTTTAAACATGGAGATAATTTCAAAAGTGAATTTTCCAGGTTCTTTTAATGCCTGCATTGCAAATACCTGTGCAATACGACTAGTATCTTTTTTTTTAATTTAATTTAAATTAAAATCTCACTTTCATATGATTAGACCCAGATTTGATAAGTGTCAATAAAAATGATAAAGTGTTTGCATGGTATAAAATGCGTAAATCATATTTAAAATTTTGTTTTAAGACTTCAATAACTATGTGTATTAAATTTTGTTTTTAAATATATGCTAAAGCATGAACTTTTTTAAAAAATTATTATTTATGTTATTACCAAACACAGAAATAATTGCCATGAGCTGATTATGAGTGGGTAGGCAGCTTCTTGATTTTTAGCTGTGTCGATTAGTTTTCTAAAGATCAGCTAAGTTTGTACCAGAACTCACAGTAATCATAAATAAGAAAAGACGACACAGTCCTGTTTTATTGGTGATATCTTTGGTTAGAGTTGAGTTCCAAAATGATTTCCAAATTTTTCATTTGATATCATACGGGATATATTAAAAGAATCACGTTATTATTAATCATATATCATTAATAACGAATCATATCATTACGAGTTGGATAGGCTCTATGCAAGGGGGGGGGGAATCCTAACATATTCTATCTTTCATTACATGCTGAGCTTTATATTACGAAATACAGCAGCTAGTCTCTATTATATTACATAGTAAAGACAAGACGCATGGGACGGCCCATAGCAGTATGGATTTTTGTTCCTTTCAGTCTAGCCAACAGTATTGTAGCGTTTTCCCTTTTTCCTCACATGGTAATTGGCATTCCAACCAGATGTAAGTCACCCGTTTTCCCACACATAATTAAGTGCATTACGGACTGTCATATGTGGATCCTTTTCACTAGGAGAGTCATTGTATCTGGACTTTTGTTGCTATCCAGGTATGAGAACACAGATGTGTGCCCCGTCGTTTCAAATAGATCCATCATGCCTTCAAGGGAGAAGAACATCAAAACAGCCAGATTCTAAACTTTTTTTGCCTTATGAAGATTCTCTTCAAGTCATCAAGAAACGAGCAATCACCAGCAACCGCTGTGATTAAGTGTCAAACTCAGGTGCACTTCAGCCGGTGTTAGCTGTGAATTCCTTATAATTAAAATGTGTTCGAGAAGGGTCGGCCACAAAGATGAAGCCTTGCTGAACAACTATTGGGTGATAAGGAACTCAAGTTCACCAATGAGAAACAGAAGCATATATATGTGATGGAAATAAAATGTGGTATTTGTTTTCCAGAAAGGAGAGCAGTGAAAGGCCTCGGATTAGAATTCGGAGAGACGTCGGTGTCCGGAGAAGTTGTTCTTGATTTTTTAGAGAACCTCCGTGTGATTCGGGTTTCTTTGTTAGGATCTACCCGATAAAGATCGGTGGATTTCTGGAGCGGCCCTGGATAAGCCGTTTAGAGCTAACAGCCTGTTATCGTTGTGTGTGTTCGTGTGTGTGCGTGCGTGCGTGCGCGTGACTTATTCTCCGGTTTGATCGAGGAACTATTTCGCGATTGAGCTATTATTTGATTTTTGTAAATAATATTAACCTAGATGGGAACAAGTTGCTTCTTGTACGGAAGTACTATATAAAGCTTTAAATAAAAAAATTGTTTTGCTACGCTACTCTCTAATTTAATCAAGATATTACAATATAACACTCTAAAAATAATTCCTCTTTGCTTTATAAGCATGAGCATTTTTGCCTATGTCCTTTCCTCATTGAAGAAATAGCTATAAATATGAAGATAAAAGAAATAAATGCTGTGTCAGTTGTTTTAAACCAGTGGAAGTATGCGATTCGGATTCCTATAGATTTTTTGGCTATTCCATAGCAGATTTTATATCATTTTCATATTTTTTTTCTAAACTATACAAAAGATATTGACTACTTTCTAAAAAAAATACCTATTCGTTGAAGTTTTGAATTCTCTCTGAAAGGGAAAATTCTGAACCCAGTAAATAAACCAGGAATCAAACTTTTCTGTTTCAAGAATGAAGTCCCAAACAATTATTAAAAAACTGCAGAATATTAGTAAGAGGTTTAATATTGATAAGAGTTTTAATATTGATTAAAAAATTATAATCAATATTACTACAAATCATTTTAAATTTTATGCATCAATTTTTTAACAGAAAGGCTTTTTTTTTTTTAAATTTCAAAACACCTCTTACTGCACGTTTGCTATCATAAGGTCTTGTACGAATACACTCGCGAACAGCTAAACACCCGTTTAATCAAAAAAAAAAAAAAAACCGACTAGAAATTCATCTTGGTGATAAAAGCAACCGCACCAAATAGCTAATAACAATACAAAGGAAAGAGGCAATTGCATCCAATCTTTCCCTATAATCTCCTATACCTTAATTATGGTTTTTCCTTTTACGTAAGAACAGCCATTTCGCTTCAATCTTCCTCAAACCTTCAATAATGGATGAAAAGTGTCACTGAGATATAAATTTTTCCAATCCCTTTTGTTGTTTAGTAAAAGCATAAAAAATGAAAGAAAAACTATTATGCAGTAAATAATGTGAGAATAATAAGGCGCATATAGACTAATGTCTAATGATGATATCTGTTAGAGATTTCAAACAGTAATTCACATCTTATACAGGGTCTTTTCTTAAGCCCATCCAAGACTGTTTTTATATCAATATAAACTTAGATTATTTAACCGATGCACGTTTATTCTCTTGGAAATTTGGCATGAAACCATTGAACATTTATGCTATTTGGCACAAATATTCTATTATAGCAGAATTAGGAGGAGTAATAACTGCTCATCTCTCAACGTACCATTCCTCACCGAAGTAAAATAGTCGAAAGGTGCTCTGTTCATTTGTGCTTACTATTCGTCCCTGGATTCTGAAGCGAATAATATTTTTTTTTCTCAATACGGATCTCAAGTACTGAAATATTTCTCGCTATACAAGGCCCAATCAACTCGGCTTCCAATCACAAAATGGCTAAAGCAACCAGAACGATTTTAAAATAGCGAATAACAATAAAAATAAATAAAAAATTATTAATAAAATAACTTTGACTTAATTAATTTTATTATTACATTTATATATTTAATTGGTTATTATTTTTTGTATTCCTGTAACCATTACTAAATTCAACCTTGAGGTATGAAAAAAACTTCACATATTAAACCTCTTGGCGTACTAGAAAAACATTTTTTGAATTATGTCAGTTTGCAAATGCCAAAATTAATCCTAAAATAAGTGAAACTGACGAATAAAATTTGGATTTAAAAGGAAAACTATTCGCCATATAGTTAAGTCAAGATGATGAACAAGAATTGGCACAAATTGGAAACATGCTACAGGATGGATTCTACAGTGACGTCTTCAAGTGAAAATCTAATTTTGTAGAGCAAATCTGTTTCAGACATTCATTTACAATAGACAAAATGTTGAGTTCTGAAATTCCATACGAAAAGTTTTTTAAAAAAAAATACGGCAAAAAAAAAAATATTTTATTCTAAATACGAAATTCAACATAAGTTGTTATTTTTCTTTAATCAGTGGGAAGTTAAAAATAAAAGCAACTCCACAGAAAATAAAAAAGATTATTTCCCAATAAAATAAACCAGCAGAAAAAAAAATTGTCTGACGAATTCTAATGTAGAGGTTGTGTCCGTTCCCGATTATTTCTTGTAGGAAAATAAAAGGGATTAATCAACAAAAAACTAAATGGAAATTGACTTGAAAATAAATAATTAATCTTGATGAAGCCTTTTAAGTTTAGATGATTTTATAAATTTATATGTGAATTGAGATTTTTTAAATCAATAGCATTTTTGGCAACAAATATATTGGAATCGAACAATTTTTCAGATAGTTTTCTTCTTTGAAAATATTTAACATTTTCATGTAATTTTAAATTCGCACATAAATGCTTTAAAATTAGAAAAAGAAACATTATTTCGATTCCAATTTTTTAAGTGAATGCGGCTTCTGGCCCAATAGTTTAAGCCCTGTTCATATCGTTCATAATACCACAAATCCTATTTCACTGCAATCATTTCAGTATCGGATGGAATCTTTCTTTTTTCCATCTGCAGTCATTTCAGTTTCGCTACTATTTAGATTAAATTTCTCTTTTTTCAATATTTTTATTTAAACACAGCATTGATAAGTACACAAAATAAGTCAGCTTGAAATTTTATTCGATTCCTCATATCGTTCTTAGAACCCAAATGTAGATGGTGACAGCACATTCCAAACATTTTTTTTCTACGCCTCAGATATATAAATTATATCTTTTTCGATTTTTAACTTCTCTGAGAAATGATCTAATTTGGCTTGCATTTTACAAGACTTTACACTGGGTACTGGAAGCGGAGGGAGACATTGCTGTTTATAACCTTGGTTATTGTTCACACATCTTAGTTAATCAGGTTTAGTTTTGTTGTATTAACGTCCCATTTCAAGGCAGCACTAGGGCTATTTTGGTACGGACCTTGAAATTTTGAATCGCAGTCAGATGATGAGGACGCCACCTGAGTTGGCACCCCGTCTCCATATCTTCACACTGCACCACACCAGTGGGTTTAGGATTCGGCCCGATGGGTTTAATGTGCACCAGACCCGCGTACATGACGGTCCTTCGGTGGAATCGAGTCTCGAATCTGAAATCCTCCTGTTCCGAAGCCTAGGCTTTACCGCCCGGCCACAGCGGTCGCTGGTAGATAGGTAGTCTGTTAATAAAGTTTCCATGTCGCGGTTGGAGAGTACCTAATTCGAAATCAGATTTCACTGAATATTCGATCATCATGCGAACCAAGAGCAATTTAAATCGAACACAATGGATCTAATGCCCTCCTGTTGGTGTACAGCGATGAAAACAGAAGAGGAAACAAACCAAATGACGCCATCGTCATCTGATCAAGATGACATAATCTGTCCCTGAATAGTTTTTGAATCGTTTCAAAACAGGCTTTAAAGTAACCAGACTCGGTTGTATAAAAATATATCTACACACCCAGTTTATAAAAATGAGAACTAAATGACTTCTTTAACTACGCGAATTAAAGAAAATTGGCCACGCAACTTCGAGATCTGATCCTCTGACTTGACTAGCAGCAAGCAAAAATTTCAACTGGCTGGCGATGTCAGGCAGTCGGAGCCTCATTAAAATAACAAATGAAACCTTCAGACTGCCTACATAATTGATTTACGCTGCATTTGTAGACTCAGGGGTTCACAGTTCAAATGGAAGAGCTCAACACTCAACCAGAGGTCTCATTAGATAAGAAATTTATCTTTTTAAACATGATTATGAATGATATAGTCTTTCACTCTCGGATGGTTGTGCGTTTACTTTTCAATGCAATGCAATCATAAAGGGTCTATAATTTAAATTTTTATCATTTTTGCCTTTTCTGTACGCTCTTCAGTAAATACCAGACCTCAAATTCTTCTAAGATATATTAATATACACTTAACCTCCGACTTCGATTATATCCTTTTCTCATTTTGTAATACCCAAATAATATGATCTTCCTAATGTGGATTCCGAATAACAAAAAAAGAGGCTTAATATTAATCCAGCTTAATAGGCCGGAGTGCTATGAACTCATTTCTTTGTTCTTCAATACCAGAAGACAAAGTTTTTATACTAAACATCCCTATTAAAATACTCATTACCTCTTTTTTTATTGAATACTAAGCCTCCATTTATCTCAAACAAGAATTTATTAGAGAAGAAGTAAGTTAAATGATATAAATTGCACAAATTTTAATATTAATTCAGTAATGCCAAACTTAAATGCAGGAAATATCAACAAAACTTTGACGCAAATCGTAGGTTTAATTCCATCAGAACGCTGCTCTTTTCTTGTCACAGTGTTTTGCACACGACACGTAGAATGATCATAAAGTCTCCCACTTGGCAATATTGCCAACGCAACACTTTGCCTTTCTCATTTAATTACGATAAAAGAAAACAAGGACGGATAGTACGGAAGCCGGATAGTCGCAAACCAGATACACGGGAGTGTACTGTGTTGTTATTATTACCGTTTCTTAGTTTATTACTTTTTTGTATAAGGACTATAGAGAAAGTATTGTAAAGGTTAAAAAATTCGAACTCGAGATTTTGATGAATCTCTACGTTTCATATCTTCCAGAATTCGAAAAACGCATTTTTGGTATTATATCTGTCCGTCTGTCTGCCTATTTGTGTTAAAGATAGCTGAATAACTCTTTGACAGATGCAATTTGGTATGTGGTCTTTACCCCAAATGTGTAAATTCCAATCAAAGTTTGAACAAATTCTGTTCAGGGGAAGTCTGCCTACTCGGCTATAATAATTCGAATATCAGTTAACAGTATAACTACAAAACGATTAGAATTATATAGATAAATTTCGGTACACATGTTTAACTTCTATTGCGCACACACCTATTCAACAAGGGGTTAAACGTCTGTCGGCCTGCACTTTCGTAAGTAAACGCGGTTACTTAAAAATGCAATGACTTAAATATATTAAACAGGTTATGGAATTTTGTGACTACAAGAGTAGAATTGAATCAAACTTTTACTTCAACCCATTTAGAAAAAACCATCCATAATACAGTTTCACTTTTCGGATACTATTAACCACACACCAGAGATTAATCGCCAATAATCATATGATAGATAATGCTTAATTCTTGCCAAAGGTTAATATTATTCAACTATTGTACGTCACAGCATTGCAAAGACGTCCCCCAGGGTTATTTATTACCTTTATTTTTTAGAGAATAGACAAGAATATCCGGGAAGAATATTGTGGCTGGCTTTTAATTTTAAAAAACAATGTGCTTTCTTACTGAATTTTATTTTTTATTTTAATAATTATATCTGTATATTTTTTACGCTCCGTCTATATCACCTCCTTCAAATGGAGTTTTGGATTGTTTGCCAGGATATTATAGCATCCAGGATTAAAGTTTTAAAATTTTGGTCTTTTCATTTAAAAAAATTGGATTTACATTCAAACGGTTTTCGAATTAATCGACACAGTACTTATTTTAAAAAAATTACAATTTTTTTTTCAGTCACAATTTATTAGTTTATTCTAAAAGTAAAAAGAAAAACAGCAAT
This sequence comes from Argiope aurantia, assembly GCA_026543865.1. Taxonomy (NCBI): domain Eukaryota; kingdom Metazoa; phylum Arthropoda; class Arachnida; order Araneae; family Araneidae; genus Argiope; species Argiope aurantia. The sequence goes on along the minus strand of JAPMOR010047710.1, from coordinate 18,803 downwards.
TAATTTTTAAAAACAAGATCTGAGAAGAATTTTCCTAGCCAATCTTTATTTTGCAAGGAAAGCAAATAAAAATTGGCAAGAGACGCGACGTACTGTGAGTAATTCTAACGCCATATTATGATTTCTTTGGCTAATAAAATTCCAATAATACAATTCTTGCCCTTCTAGTGTTAATGATATAGTGTTCAAGGTCTGGTTTTTGATTCTGCGTTAATCTTTCTCTTCCAAATATATGAAATTTTTTCCTGGCATACAACTGACTAAAATAATTTTTAATGCATTTCGCAAAAACAAAACAATTTTCAGAATTTCTTCCGTTTGTTAAATGTCATTTGTTTAAATCTGTATATTAAGAATTGCTAGTGAAGTAGCTTTTGTTATTATATACTAATAGGCGGGGGACTTGAGAAGTTAAAGTGTTTCTTTGAATTTAAATGGGCAGAAAATAGTTTTAGGAATGCGATCAAAATAAATTGTGGGCGTGCTTGCATGTATATATGAAAGAGTGAGAACAATAATCCCTGATGCCTGCATTAAAACAAAATTTCACTATTAATTCTAATTTCTAAGAGAAAAGTGCGAACTCTTGCGGTGTAATGTACCCCTGTGAAATAAACTTGTAGTTTGCTATGAAAAATTATCTAGAATCGTGTATTATTTGCTGAGGTATTATTTTAACCTATTAAGCTCGTTAAGATACTCCATCACGTCTGGAACTGAACATCACTGTCCTATCAATGCGGTTCGCATGCCTCAAATACAATGCAATTTAAACGCAAAACCCAATGGATTTTACTTCATTTTGAAAACACGAATTTTTCCTGTTAAGTGAAGAGAGTCAATATTAGACATTCATTCCAATTGATAAATAAAAGATAATCATTTTTGTAAACACTCGGCCATTTTTTTTTTCATACTTACGCAGAGACATTATCTCAGTCATGCTTCTAAAATCTTCAGTGGGAGAAATAAATAAGATTTTTAAAAAATGAGGGAAAAAACTTCAGATACGCCAAAAAGAGAAAGAATTAAAATCACGCTTTCAGTAAGTTACGAGATTATCTGGCACTAACTGCAGTAAGTATGCTATCTGTTTCAGAAAGAGGGAATCTCAGTAAAATAAAGTAAGAAAATAAAGATTTTTCACATAAACATCACGTGTTATTAAAACAAGACTGCATTAAACTCCTCGATTCAGCTTAAACAAATCTCACTTCAATACCTCGTCAGAATCTGATTTGAAAAATAGAGCAGCTCAATATTTTTTAGTACTGCTATTTTCTTAAACCAATTACTTGGATATGAAGGTAAGGAAGTCAAATACTCTTTTATCCGGTGAAAAATGGCATTTCTTCTCTTTCTCGTAAAACGAAGATTTTGGCGTCTTTAATTTCCAGATAATAATCGAAACGTGAGCTAGCTGAAGATGCTGCTCAGGAGACAAGGAACAAAACCGTGCCGTTCCGCGATGACAGAGGCTGATGAAAGAGTGGGAAGCCATCATCTCCGGCGACGATCTGCCTAAACAACCTTTGTCGTTTTTCATTTAAAAAATGAAAAAGAGACGAGAGATTTGGGGAAACACTCCTTTCATTCTGGCGCCAATTTGCCAGCTCTGAAATTATTTTTTCCCAGTGCGCTTGTGTTGAAGCGAACATCGAAAAAACTTATTATTTGAAGTTATGATTCATTTTGAAATACTCGTGTAAAATCTTTAATAATAACTGAATAACAATACTTCAAAATCTTCATGTAGACGTTAAGTACAATATCAAAGTATGGCTCAGCATTTTCTTCTAAGTGCGAGCAGTGGCGGATTCAGGTAATGAGCTGCCATTGGCAGTGCTACTCTTTTACGCTGGTTTTACACTCGGCCAGTTAGAAGATGGCCAGTAGTCAGCGCATGCATAGAAAGGCTGAAAAATGCAAGTAATTATCTCGACAATAACATGCCGCAGTATTGTATTTTTTTTTTCTTACTGCGCATGCGTTTGTCGAATTTAGTAATTTTTTTTGAAGTGAAAAAATGGATCACTCATTTTAGATTAAATCCGATATTTTTTGCTCTTTATTCTTTCTGATAAGAGATTGTGATTTTTAATTTTATTTGTCATTTTTTTATATAGTTTCCCAGATTTAAGTATGCTGTCCCTTTTAGTTTACCACGTTTCTTTGTGTAAATATCCATCATTTTAATACGATACGCAAATTGTGCCAAACATAAATCAGTCCCTTTTTGCACATGCGCTGCCTACTGGCCGTCTTATAACAGGTCGAATCTAAATCCGGCATTAATAAAACGGCCAATTTAGTTTCCCAATTGAAACAATTTTTTTTAATGATTTACTTTAGGTCAATCATTTTTATTTTATTTGCGGAAAATTTATTTGTATTTATTTACCGATTATGACTCCACGCTATTTTCATCCAGGCCATAATTCAGTGAATATTATGGAACATATAGGACCAATTATATTAATTATACTGGATCAATTATGCTTGACTAAGTATTAGAATTAACCTAAAAATTTATACTTCATAAAATTTGTATTTTTTACAAATATACTTTGTTGGCAACTAGGAAAGTGAAGTTCTTTATTCGACTTGTTTGCGGTCCTTAATCAGCCTTGCGGCCCTAAGCAGCTGCCTATTCTGCCAAGATGGATTTCCGTGACTGAATGCAAACGTTCGAAACTCGGAAGAACCTTTTATTTCCAAAATATATAAATTTATGTAAAAATGACATTCACCCTTCGACGTTCAAGATTTTAGAAGCCTAGATGATAATCGAAAACGGGGATGTTAAGGGATGAATGCATTGACAGCACAAGCCAAACTTAATTAATATTGAAATTAAAGACGTAATGGATCCATTTATCCCGATCCATTTTTGGGAAGCCGTATTCGTACACACGTGAACGAACAGATTTCACGTGGGCATCCAAAATTTTATACGGATTTACAACTGTTGTAAAAAGACCTCATACTACAATTCATTTGTATAGTTCATTTCATATTTGAGTAACTATGTTTACAGAGAGGTAGAAAGATTTAAAAACAGTTTTTGATGGGAAAATAGAGGATTTAGAGCAATTTCGAGGTTTATTTTTTAAATATAAGAATAAAGTTTTGTCAACGAGAAAGTTAATAACATATTCTTTCCATTCTTCCTTAAAAGGATCAAAAGGTTCTTTTTAATATATCTAATACATCATTTTTTTTATCTAGCTCCCTGCAAAGCATTTCATATATTTTGCGAAACAATGTTTAAGTATAAATGCTCATAAAAAAATCAAATAGTTATTATTTTGTTTAGATTACCACAACATTAAATAATCCAATCTGACACTCAAGAACTATCATTTCGTTCACAGTTGTTTATGCATGGAGTGTCTTTTATCTGTATCTTAAGAAAAGCCTGAAATAGTAAACACGCCTATCCGTATGTTATTAAAATTCAAAAGTACAAAAGGACTATCCATCATGGACGTTTTTATCTGCATCATCAATTCTATCATCTCGTGAAAGGTTAGGTATACATTTAGTGTCTTGAAGTACAAAATCCACGGGTTATCTGATGGCACTAGAGTTTTACGATTTTCATTTACATCTGGCTACGCCTCAAGAGTTTTAATTACAAATTGAATTAATTCACTATTTAGATGCGAATAGAATGCTTTATCTCTGATCCGAGCAGCTGCTCCCAAGCGTTTCATATAAAAACATTTCAAATTACATAGCCTCACATCATTATCTTCACATTAAAAGCAATGGAATTTCCTGTTTTTCCACCGCCTACACTGAAACAAATAATAGGGCCAAAATAACCAAATATGAAATGGCATGATCTTTGCAAGGGAAAAAAAAATTCTCCTAAGAGAGAATTATTAAAACCACGGACCGACATCCGATTAAATTTAGTCAACGATAGCATCTATTTAATCAAACATTATTAAGCCATTAGTGGCCTTTGCCACCCTCAGCGTAAACATCTGCGAGCCGGAAATTAACCCGCGTGTTATCTGCAACTGTAATCGACACGACCGGCATATGGGAGATTGCCCAGAGACATACAAAACAGAAAAGAAAAGCAGCGATTCAGAAATCAAAACCGAAATTTTTTTGCACATAAAAAGGTCGGGCCGATTTAACGGATCAAGACAGTGGATGCTCGACCTTGCAGGGGGTTGGGTCGTGACTAGGTGCTCTCCCATTGTGCGATATGCCAGTTCAATGATGACCCCTGTTGAGGGCTTTAGCACCTGCAGCAATCACGAGGACTGAGGGGATCTCCGTTTGGTTTTCTGAGTAATTTCGAAATGAGGGCGAACATGATCGAGACAGAAGAATATCAATGCAGGCGCCAAAGCTACCAACAAGGACATGCATATAAAAATGACGAATTGCTGCGGTAATTAAAAGCATGGTGTGAATTGTCTGCAATTAATTATTCATTAACATAATAAATAACCGTGCTCATGCTTACATTTATTCGTGCTTAACTGTAAATGATCACCCAGAATGGAGGAATGACTTAAAGTTTTTTTCCCCTTTCCATTGTGATATTTAATGGCGAAAGTCTACAATGCATTCAACGTCCATTCCTTCTAGGATTGATACTGTACTTCAAAGTTTTCCTTTATTTGCTTTTTCTAAAATATCTAGATTGATCCCTGAATTTCAAATACTTTAAATTAATTCCCTTTGCCATAAGGCTCAAAGTAGTGGTTGTCAATTTTTTCCCTCCCTTCCAACAAGAAAAATTGCATCCAAAGAAATTCAATTGAGCTTTATTCCTAGATAATTATAGGATCACTGATTTACTGTAAAATTTTTTGATTCATCCATTATCCCAGAATAAAAATCTACATGTCACAGATTGCTTGGCACAGAAGAACCGAACAAGGCTCCTACATCACAAAACCATAAATACTGCCCTAATCAAACAGCTTTGGTCATATATGAATCAAATCAAAAAGTTATTGTTTCAACGCATATGGTATAGTAAGATTTCCTAAACTTTTACTAATTAGGCAATAAAAAAGTTTCAATTTGATTCCTTTCTAAATTAGAAAATAAATAACAAGTTTGATTACAAAGATAAAATTAAGTAATTAATGATAATCATAAAATGGCGTCCAGTGGCAATTATCTATGCAAAAACGAAAACCGAGTGAGCGAGCAGAGAGCTCATCTATCAACGAATGATTTGTTCATAGAAAGAGGCTGTTAATAATTTTCAGCTGCCACTCCGGAAACATAAACCTTGCGAATTAATCTGGACATCTGATGGATGTAACATCTCACCAATGATCAATACGCAGTATATGAAAGAATTCGAACTAAAAGAGTCCTTTAACAAATTTTAATATATATTTCGAATTGTTCTTAATTTCCTAAATGATGTGTGTGTGTGTGTGTTTACAAATTTTGGTGAATCTTTAAAAGAAAGTAGTATAAATATTTCCGGTGATATATCTATACGTTTCTAATTTAAATGGCAACTCTTTTTGATTAAATATGAGATTATGATAATTTGAGAATATGATTAAAAATTTTGTTTGAAAATTTTCCAGAATTCATTTCATGTTTTTGGTCACAAACTATTACACGAAAGAGAAAGTGAAAAAATAGGTTATCTTATTATTAAACATAATTTTTAAATTGGTAAAGAGGAATAAAATGTTGTGAACGAAGTGAATATATTTCTAAACACAAGGATTGACATCTATTAGCAATAATAAACTACATGAAAAATCTTTCTTGTTAAATGATAACAATTAAAAAAAATGAAGAATGAAAAAAATGAAGAATAGATTGCTAAATATTTTGAAAGTTATTAATAATATGTTTGAAAAGTTCCTTTGCTCTAAAAGGCTTATTACTTACAATTAAAAAAATCTAACTTATTATTAAAAAAATATCTTTAATACTCGTACGCATTTCGAAATGATCGAACATTCGAATTTCAGAAAACACATTTGTTCACAAAAGTTTTCGAAAGCTGTCTATTGCCATAAGTTTGCGTGATATCAAATGCTGCAATCAACAGAGCTGTGCACTTTACTATAAAGCTCTACTAATTTCCAAAGTTTGGTCACGAAGATAAAATTACGTACATTACGCTTATAGAATTCTCTGACAGTTGAAATTGGGAAGTGGAATCGATTTCAAAAAGAAAAAAATGAGAGAGAGAAGAAAAGAACTGTCAGTTCTATTCCTTTCAGTTCTACCTCTCAGATTTCTCGTTAAATTTTTCCCCCTTTTGATTTACAATTATGAAAATGTTTCTACTAAGTATTAAATAGTTAATTTGTAGATATCGATATGAATAAATATCGAACATTTCAAAGTGAAAATGGCGGTTGTATCTGCTCATTTTTAATTTATATGAAAGTACTTCCATTAACTTCAATTCCGCTTTCGTTATTTCGTACTCTCCCCCATTACATTATTCTCAATGCTATTTTGATAATAACCACTTTTAATTTCTATGAACTGCAACATTGTAAACAAAGACAAATTTACACCTGCTTCTGAAGCTAGAGGATTGCATTAGACAGTCCCTTTAATTTTTGAAGCAGGACCAATCCTATCAGAGATTTACTCACATTAGTTATCACGATAGTTCTATTAAAAGTTTATGCCAAACACACCTCTCGATTATGTGGCGTGGAAATAAGATTAGGCGATTAGAGGAACTGGCCTCATCATTTAACCGTGTTTCAATACGGAAAGTTTTTTAGCGCGATTTCAAAATGAGGTATTAAGGTGCTACGTTCGGGATAAAGTTTTTGAAAATGCTTTAAAATAATCATACTTTTGAATTTTTGCATAAAAAAGATTGAAAAAAAAAACATCCATAAAACCAAAATCTACGTTAAATGTAATTTTTTTAATAGGAAAAAAGGGCCTTTTTTAGGTTAAAAAGAGGTATAAAGGAAAAATATTTCACTTTATAAAATAATTTGCTTAAAAATTTGCAAATATCTTAAGAAATATACTACCTGGTTCCTGTATTAAAAAATAAGCAGCATTTCTATCCACTCTTTAAATATTGGATTCGACTTATAAATAACATACATTTTCTTTATTTTCCGTATTGTGAAGCTTAAAGTATTCATAGAATATTTATAAATTAACAGATTACTTATTTCCTAGTTCAGGAACTGCATAACATATTGAGAATTTATTATACCATATATATAAGGGTTGTTATATAAGAAAAATCCTCCAAAGATTAGAAATTGAGAAAATAGCATTCAAACGTATATAAGTGCAAATATAAAAATCAGTCAGAGTAATATAAAAAATGGATTTAGAAATAAAATTCAAATAGTTTTATTAAAAAAAACTGTTCAAACATCAAAAATACTAAATGAAAAGCTCATACTTTCGCAAAAAAATCGGCTCTTTAACGTAGTCGACTCTTTTAATCTAATTAATTTATTTGCATAATGAAATTAATGAGTTAAATATTTACTATCGGATAATTTTTTATTTATATTTTTGTTGGAAGCTGGCATTTAATTATTATGATAAAATTCTATTATTACTTCATTATTGAAAGATCCATTTTCCTGAATGTAGTAATTTTTCGTTAGATTTTCAACCACGCCGTGAGCCACGGATTATTAAAAACCGGAGATAGCCACGGATATCAGTAAATTATTTTCTTTCCCGCACACAAAAAAAAGATATTTATAGTGTTATAGTGTCGGTATAAATTGTGCAGCCCCATCTGTGGGTGCGGCGAACTTCTTCGTAGACATAGAGGACTGGTCAAATTTACGATTGCTTGATTTGTAATAAGTCAGTTTTTAATTGGATCTCGTGCAAGCTAGAATTTTTTACAGGATAATCAAGCAAATAAGGAATGTAAGAAAAGTGAATTTTATACAAGCCATTCAAAAGGCAAGTAATATGATTAAACTTATGCTGAGTAATGGCAACTAGAAAATTCAGAATGCAGGCTTACATTAATAAATTAATTACTAGTTATTCATGCGACATTAAAATCATGTTTTGAAGCCACTTGAAGATGAATTTTTGGACGAATCTATTCATTTTAAAACGTGGTGATTGGAGCCCTTATTTAAGTGTCCCCATGCCAACACAATGCGTGGTCATTTGACTTTCGCAGATTGATTTAACGTGAATTTGACTTGCATGTACTTTACGGTTCGAAAGGAGAATAGGATTCCAAATTTAATATCTTCCGATAAAAGAAATAAAGACCTTATCACTGATCACGGCGAACCAGACCGCTGGGTAATCATAGATTGACTACACCGACCCGTCCAAAGGCACAAGGAGAAACTTGAATGACCGGGCCGCTGCAATAGCAACACTGCGGGAACTGTGGGAAAATCCTAAGGACCATCACCGGCCACAAGTCCTTCCCTAAAGAAGTACGTCCCATCATCGATGGGAGACAGCCAACCCCCACTTTTTTGCAAACCCACAAAGTTGGCGATAACCAACCACTATGCCGGAAGTCTCTCAACCTCAACTACGAGGTGCCTCCCAGTGGAGCCAGACTGCTAGGTACAATTGTATCTTTAATTGGATTGGATTTCAAAAATATACTTTATCAAATCAAGCGCTGTTCAATTTTTAGCAATGGCAAATAGAAGATAGGTATATAATATACAAAAATAAAGTAGGTACTAATTGAAAATTAATATATATTATAAAATTTATATATTATTTTATATATTTATATATTATAAAAATCGTAATAATATGATTAATTTAATAGTTTAATACGATTAATTTGATAATTATAAACATTAAAAATTTATAAAAATACAAGCATTGAATTCTGCCTATTAATGATTATTAAATGTGAAAACGGCGTGGAAAAAAACTTTAAAATAAAAATGAAATGTATGGAGAAAAAAAATTAATTAATTTACTCAAGCATGTAACTCACGCCAATAGCGTATCTTAATGAATTCGTTGTGCAATCGATGAGTAGAAATAACCATAAATAAGAACCAACCAAATTTACATTTATTTAGAATGCGATGATTTCTCAATTGAAGAAGAATCCAAAAATTTTATGACATTATTTCTGTTTTTATATATTTTTATCACGAATTTATTACGCAGATGAACTTAGTTATTCTGCGTGTTGTTGTGACTTACGACATTTACAAGTCCGCTGACAGTTAGTTATCTGTCAGCGATTTAAGCCGAGTGATCGTCTTTTGTTTTTTCAGTAGCGTCAACTAGGGCCAAGAGTACGACTTAGTTACTTCATGCGTCACATTCACTTGCACAACCCCTTTTTACAGGGGGACACATTCACACACCTCACATATAGAACACAGAAGAACACCCATGCCCGAACCGGGACTCAAATCCGGACAGTGACGCCCAGATCACAGGGAAAATGCGCTACCCCTATGCCAGGATGCCGGCATTTAGTAATTCTAATGCTTTTAATTCGAATTTTTCTTAACTCTCTTGAGATACCTATTAACTCAATAGTAAGACATCATCTATAATTCAAATTTATATACGCTAATCGGAAGTAAAAAGTTAAAAATATCAAAAAACAGTTGAATTTTTGAATAATTTTCGGACAGACCTAGATATATAATAATCCTTCATTCCTTCGATGTTTTTGCAAAGAATTCAAATTGATAAATAAATAAGCAATCTTAAGTTTCCTTTTTAAAATAAATAATTGAAAATTTTAGATGTAAAATGCATAGTTTACTTAGAAATTGTAATTAAATAAACAGAATTGTTATATTCAAAGTATTATTTAATGCATTCATTAAAAAATAATTATTACATTTTTAGCAATAATGTTTAATAACTTATGTATCAAAATTATTTATTGCTTATTTAATAGCAGAAACTGCTGAGCATTGCCAGCGAAATAAAACCCACAAAAACATAAATTATGTAAAAGAAGTAAAATACTAATAATAATTTTAAGATTACAATATTCGTAATAACAGTATTACTTATTTGAGCTACAGATGATAAATACTTAGAAATAGGGACGTTTAAAAAGAGTAAGAGAGAGAGAGAGAGAATGAAATTAGAAAAATAGTTGCACCAGAAATATTATTAGAATTAAATTATATAAAAATAGCTTTATTTTAAGTGATTTTCTAATTTGGCCCGATGCCAAATGTGGGAAGAAGTAAAACTTCTCCCTTGGATCCGCATTTTTGCATTGGATCAACAAAGAATATATTTGAACTCATCAAGAAAACAATAAAATGAAAATCAATTTCAAAAAGATATTTCCGTCGTTCTTATTTTAAATGAAAAAGAATTGTTCAAACAATCATTTTAAAATTTGAAAAAGATACCGGAATTAGAATGTCAGATACCAGATTTGACACAAATCTTAACATTTTTGGAGAGAAAAAAATCAGCAATTTTTATAATTTCTCAAAAATCAGTAAATTATATCAAATGTTGCGGAACAAATTTCTTTAAAATGACTATTGCTTTTCTTCTGCAATGGTGTAAAGATTTTTACCTGTAATCGTTAGGAATCACGAGCAAACACAAACGAAAAAAAAAATCAAAACAACACAAAATAATAAATAAAAATTTTCTACATTTAATTCAGGTTTCGAAATGTACCGAGTCATCTTAAATCTAAATGTGTATCAAATTTACAACACACATTGTCTAGACATCGCAGGTTCACAGACACAGACATGCGCGCACAAATATAAAAGAATATATTATACAAATATAGAAGTGTTCTGGAGATAGTTCGTCTTGTCTCCAAAGAGAACATTCAGTCAGATGAAAGAAGATATAAAAGAAATCAAGAAACAGACTTAAAACAAAAAATTCAATCAAATCCAAAAACAGGCTTAAGCATTGCCAGATAAATAATCGCGGTAAGGCTGAAGATTTATGTTTGATTTCTCATCAAGCAAGTCAAAATTGCGCCAATCGTTCAAAAAAACTCTGTAAAAGTCTGCAATCCTGGGTGTATATCAGAAATGCTAGCAAGCGGCTTTTAGAGCTGTAATAAAAATTGTCACAATTAAATTTGGCGAGAAATAGCAATTTTGGCGCCCATATATTAATCTTAAGTCTACCGTAATCATTATGACTTACCTACGGCTCATACCTTTCAAAACAATCCTCTTATAAAAATGCTTTTGTTTTATCTTAACACTAAAAAAATTACTTTTTTTATGATCGTAAAATGTTTCACTTAATTTTAATATTTTTAATTCAATTTGGTACACTATCTGAAACAATGTTTTTAAATGCTATGATGAGATTCAAAATTTCCAACAAAACATTCAAGTACGTGCTTTTACCAATCATTCAGTCCATAGTAGCATTTTCACCTCCGCTTTTATTTCGAAATATATACACTTTGTACTTTGCAGTAAATTATTTTAAGTGGATTTATGTGTTTTAATCGTATCAAATTACAAGATTAAATGTTTTTTAAATTAATACATCCCTTATTAATGACGAATAATCTAAAAACTCTGTAACCTAGTCGAACAAACGGGTCGCCAAAGGCGGCTAGTTAAAAAAAAATAGAATAGAATGATAATTCTCGTAGTAGCAGAACATTTTCAGATTGTCAAAACAAATGAGGAAATCAAAGCAGACCTCAACTATGGAATAACAAAATGGGCGATTAATTAAATCACAATTCTTCATAACTAACTACCCCTTCAACAAAAAGAATAGAGCCAAAAGAATGTTTTAACTTTTCAAAATACTTCATACAGAACGTTGCATTTAAAAAGGTCTGGCATAAAGATGTAAACCTTCTTCTGTAAAATGTTTTACGATGAATAAGTCTCTTTCCGGGTTGGACTTCCAATAACACATTTAGAGAAAAAAGAAATGAGCCTTCCGAAAAGATCAGAAAGGTCTTTCATCGAAAAATTCCAAGTTCGTCTACCACGCGTTTCTATATATACATCCGTGCAGCTAGAAGTCTGTGAGAAAACGCAACATCTAACTGTCGTGGCAAATCTCCCTTTGGGCGGACGTTACAGTCACATAAAGCGGAATTTATATGCCACTCGCTTTAAAAGCAAAGGTGGAAACACTTCTCTTCGCTTTTTTTTCCCTCGCCTCTCACAATTTCTCTCTATTTTTTATTTTTTTCTCTCTCTCTCTGTAGATTTTTTTCTCTCTACATAACATCCGGCTGGTGGAGAAATTCTGCTCCCAGCCGTATATAGCTCAGGAATACGATGATCCCTCCTTTCGCTTTGGAGATAAAACGAGGAGAATCCTCGCTTTTTCCGCCGCCGCGAGGATACAATGAAACGCCTCCGGTGTGGACTTGCGGAGAGGTAACAAAAATGAAACTACTTTCTAAAGGGAGTGAATGGTGTTTATTTTGTCGATGGACTGTTTGCTCACTTTGCGCACTTAAATCAAAAAGTCAAACAGGTTGGTCTTCTTGCGCAACGAGTCGCGGTGTCAAAATTCAAAGAGCCTGAAAATTTTGAAGGACGGTTTAATTTTCTTAGATACTGATATTTTTGTTTCTAATTATCATTATCGCAGATAAGTGGCATGTTTGCATTTATAAAAAGGTGTAGAACCAGCGGCATAAAGGGAATAACACAAAATAAATACAAAAATATCTTGCCTTAACAGTGTATCTAAATTACTAACCGTCGTACAATTTTTATTTAAAGTTAACATATTGACAGAGTTTAATTCACCGTCGCTGTTATTTTGATCCCCTTTTAAGCATGTTACCAAAATCGATGTTACTATTTACTAAGCTTTAAACTAATTTATTTTGAACATGAGCTTTCGACATTAAAGAATTAAACTTACATTAAAATCATCATACGTTTAATTACTATATTCATACAAAAAACAAAGTATTTTTTTTTTTTTTTAGCAGATGAGAAAGTAGCATTTCAGATATTATTTGTAATCAAAAGTAACAACTCTGACTTGTCCAAAGGATCACTGAAATGTTAAATGACCGAAAAGCTGCGTCAACAAAGGCTGGAACTAGAGATGAGTCCAAAGGCCAATCACCGGCTACGATACAACCTCTTCCATAGGAAACACGTTCCGCCCGCACGCCTGTGTTGGGGGGGGGGGTCGATCCCACACCATTTCAGCACACACCAGGACAACAAGAAACGTTATACCGGAAACATCTCATCCCCACGTTTGAGTTGCTCTCCGGTAGGAAGATGTCAATCGTGAAGTGGTTAATGTATGTTTCATTTTGCATGAAAGTACGATTTCAAACGGAATTCGCCGCCATAAATCTTTTATTCTCGATTAAAGAAATTGCGTGGCAATAGAGGCTATTTATTATCAAACACTGTATTTGATACTTAAATTCTAACTTCGTAAACAGGACTAACTCCTGGGATGTGCAGAGGGTTTCTAAGGGCCAGCTCCTATTCACGAATTTGAAAATGCGAAAGCGTTATGTAGCTGTAATATTATATATGTGTAATGATATCTTTTAACCCTAATTAATTTCCTAATTTTTATCTTAATTTAGTCCATATTTGCTTCATTCTAAAATGCTCTCTTATTTCTTGATCCTATTTCTAATTTTTTATTTAATTAATCCTACACACGCTCTACAAGTCTCATCATTTTTCCACGCTCCGGAGAATGCTGTGAAGAGAAAAAATCCTTAATGCTTTCAATATTCTTTTAAAAGTACCTAAATATCATTTTCCTAAGTCTACACGTGTCAAAGAAATCCCTATCAAAATCCCATTATAGAATCATCGAGGGAAAATTTCTGTTATGTGTCGCAATGTAGACTGACGTATCTCTAACCGCTCATCTTTCTCTCTGAACCGCTGTTCTTTCTGAAATATATTAACGCGATTACTTAAATATATCAAATCTGTATGTGATATTTGACTACGATTGCATTCTGCGTCAAATTTTGGCTACAATCGGTTGTGACAAACGCGCCAAAAGAACAAATTCACCTTTGTTAGAGTGCATGCGAGAAAGTTTGGGGCAGACGACTCCCACTAATTAGCATCAATTGCAAAAAAAAAAAAAAAAAAAAATAGTTCAATGACTGGCCTATCAGTGAGAGTTTTTATTTACCGACAGAAGTTATTTATTATGATTGAAAGCCAGCATAAAATAGAAAAGATATTATAATGTTATATTTCTAAGATGTTCATGACCGATAAAGTGATCAACTTTGAAATCGGTGAGTTTCTTTGATAAATGAAGAGTGGACTGACACCATCAACAGTGCTCGAAAAAGGTGCCAATAAACAAACAGTTCTCGATAATGTGTATCTTTCCCCATCAGTCATGATTTATGACTCTGAATTTTCGATGTTCCTATTTTTAAATTTTCCGTTAGTCGTAGGTCATCAACTCATGAATGTGCAATGTCATGAGATTAATAAAAGGTTAATAAAACTGTTAGTAATTAATTACAGATTTTCAAGCGGAATGAACCGATTTTTCTCCCCTTACTCTCAGCTATAAAACTGTCGATTTTTGGTTCGATATAGGAAATATGGTACTTTTTTACAGATATGTGTTAAAAACATTTAACTTTCGATCCATATAAACGGACAGTGGCGAGATGCAGTAGAAATCAACTGTAGATAACAATCATCCTTTAGAAAGTAGAACATATTATTTTTTAAAAACAAAATAATAATAATAATAATTTTCTGACACTTTCTTCTTTTCTTTTGAAAAAAAAAATGCGGTATTTTTTTTAATAGGTGTATTTGCCATATATATTGCCTACTATACAATGTAAATTATTTATTTTGAGCATTGGGGTGGGAGGAGGGGAGGAGGGCGGCGGATGTAAAGCAAAAGGAATAATTCAATTTTTTTAAGGTAATTTACAGCAGTCATTTTTATAACCAGCAATTCTTGCTTTCAAATTTTGAATGATTGTCTACACTGAATAAACTGAAAAAAAAAATGTAAAAAGTTAGCCATTTATTAATATTTCTTCAAAATAGAAAGAAAGGACAGGTTTCTAAAAGCATACTAAAATAATGGACTATATTGCGAAAATGTTTTAAAAAGAGGGGGGGGGCTAAATCGTTTTATTTCGCTAAAAGTTCAAAGCTATTTCGAAGAATTATTAATTTCTAAAAGAAATGAGATGTGCAAATAATAAAACATATTGTTTTTCATTTATTAGTGAAATATCTGAATTCTAGTTTAAAAAATAAATAAAGCATGATTTTATCTTTACTTGCCTAAGTGATTTAGAACAACAATGTTGAAAATATTGAAATCAGTTTTGTTAACTTGCATTTTAAGTTGTTATTATTTTATTAAGTTGCATTGTTGTTAAAAACTTTGCGTTAAAAATATTAAATCGCAGAGTTTCGTTCCCGCCAATATTGATGTAAAATGTTCTTTTCTTTTTTTAATTATTTCACAGAGTAGAGGAAAGACGTACAAATATAAATTGATTGGTTCAGCGATAAAATTCTCCTCTCCCCCCATAACCTCGGAGTCAACGCAAAGATTTTGGTCAAAATCTGCGGTTGTAATGCTTACAATTCAAACGTAGCTTAAATAAATATATATATATATATATATTCCCCTTTAACTTGAAACTTTTTACTAAATGATAATCGATTTTCATATTCAAATTGTAGTTGTAGAACATGACAGAGAATGTGATGTAATTTTCAACAGATATTTTAGCACCAGAATAGGAACTTAACGAGAAAGAAGTTTTTATATAAAAACTGCAGCTGATGTAAGTTAGTACACGTGCTGGCACTGACTTCCCTGCTTCATCAACATCTTCTATTTGTGCTCAAGAAAAAGAATCTCAACACAATAAAAATTATTCAAAAAATTGCGGAAGGAAGTCTGATACTACAATTAATTCCCATTTGGTATTATCATATTTATGGCCTTTCGAATGAATATCTCTTCCTGATTTTAATATGGTAATGACATAACATTCAATATGCACACTTTGCATTTCTTATATCAGAAAAGCATATCATATATTTTATTCACTAACTAATGTATGTGTAATTTATCTATTAAAAAAAGGGCTGTCGATCGCAAGAAAAAAATACTGTTGTCCAGAATAGCCTTCGAGTGAAGTAGTAAAATTATTTTTGACATCACTGATAATAATAATTCCACTCTTCAAAGCTTACATAGAAATTGGGTGTGTACAACCGGAATTAATCGCCATAAAGACATTTATTTTTAAATAGATTTGTTATTCCTCTAATTTTTTTTTCTTTCTACTCCCTCCTCTTCGTCCTTTTTCAGAAGAATATCGCAGGAAGGACCCCGAACTATTTTGCCGAGCTAAATTTTCCGAGGAGTTAGGTGGAGTTGAGCGATCTTATCACAATTGTCTTTTATTTTTATTTTTTATCGTCTGCGACTATTTTTTTTCCTTCTAATCGTGGTTGGCGTTTTTTAAAATCTTATTTTGTCTCACTTCTCCCTCGCAGCGGTGTTCAGTGTGGTCTACACAATCAAGAATGATATTTCAGCCTGTTCTTGGGGTCTGGTTCACGTCAGAGCAGTGGTTGTCACTTCTTGTTCCAGATTTGTCCCTTGTGTTCGAGAACGACACACGTGCAGCTGAAGCAGCTTCCCCCCTCCCCCTCCAGCCCCAAAAATTTGTTCTTATGTTCGCTCTATACAGGGGGGAGGGGGGAGAAGAAAAAGAATGAAGGCTTTTCAAGTTCAATCTGTCAGTCTCAGAGTTTAGTCATCTGTCTACGAATTCGATACATTTTGAGAACTAAAACTAAGAAACTCTATTTCCACCCCTCCCCCCTCCAACGGTTATCGTTTACAGTTAACAACTGTTAGTTCCCAATAGAAGAGTTTTTTTTATATTTTTTTATTTTGCTGCTGCATTGAAAAGTTTTTGAAAGACAAATCAATTGTGACTAACATTACATATCACTTCATTAATACTAATACTTATTTTCCAAAAGAATATAAAATCGCTAATATTTTCTCAAATGTTGAAACAGACATAAAAATGGTCCCTCGTTGACCAATGAATACGAAATTAAACACATTTCTCACAAAACATCAAAATTTACTTTGATTTCTAACTAACTATTAACCAAGGTTTTTAGTTTGCAGAAAATGGGATGACTCTTTGCCTGTACAACTCTCTGAATGACTTATTATTATTTGATGCGACGCAGAAACGTTGTTCTTAATGCGCATGTATAGGAGGATAAAGCTGTCTCATTTAAACTAAAAATAAATAAAAAGTGGACCGCATTTAGATATTAAGCATGATTTTAGAAATAAGTGTTAACGAATCAATTTTTCATCATTAAATCATCATCATGTAAATCATTTCTACCAAATAAAATGTTGCTCATTAATTGCTCAAAAGATAAAAAAAAATTTATAAATTTGGAGTTAAGATCATATACTAAATTCAATCCATCTAGCTGAGAACGTTTATGAGTTATTTTTGTCACAGACAGATTATGCTAAAAGTGGGTTTTTCGAATTTAGGGTGTTCTAAAATGTGTATATTCATCAAAATCCCAAATTCAGATTTGATAGTAGAGATTTGACATTCAGTTATTCATTAAATTTAGTGCCAGATTCGTCAAAAAATGGAACGTCTATTGCATTGTGTTTTCAGAAACATGTAAAAGCGACAAATCAAAAACTCAATGGCTTAAATATATCAAATTCGGTGTATTTTTATGACTACAATTGTAGTTCCGGGGTTAATTTCGTTTTAATCGATGAGGAAAAATAGGCCAGCAAAATGCATAGTCGGTTTTTCTTATATAAGTGTACTTGTGTATAAACAATATGCGGTTATTAATTGTCCAAAAAATTCACAAAAAATCGTACTCTGATAGGTTTTTTTCGTTATTGTTGTTCACCAATAGTACAGGATTTAAAAAAACAAACAAACAGATATATATATATATAAAGTAAAAACATTTTATAGCATTTTCATGGCCGAACAGAAAAGACACTTTTGAATTTTTAAAATTTCCGATTTATTCCATTCCGGGAGGCATAATTTATATACAAGAAAGAAGCGACAAGTCAGTCCACGACAAAAGATAAAAACAAAAGAGCGCGAAAAATTTTTCCCCAGTGATTTTATACTATGAAATTATAATAGGGAGTCTTTCACACGTGTAGACTTAGAAAAGAGAATTATAAGCATCTTTTAAAAGAATTTGCTAAGTGTGACAGATTTTTACCTCTCACTCGGAGCATGTGAAAATGCTGATTAAAGCAGTTTTACAGAGCTCGTGTAGCATTAATTAAATAAAGAAAAAAGTGGAATTGGATCAGGAAATAAGATAACTTTTCAGCATGAAGTTAAGATGGGTTAAATTAAGACAAAAATTTAAAAATTAATTAAGATTTAAATTGGATTTTAAATTATCATTAAATACATTTATTTAAGAATATGTGGAAAGTAAAAAAATATTATATATATATATATAAAATGTTGCTTTATTTAAATAGGGGAAAAGAAGTATATTTGGCTTTTTGCCTCGTTTGAAAACTATCAATCGATTGAAGTAGTTCTGTCATGAAATACAAAATAATGAGAGGAGGGAGCAGAAAAGATGAGAGAAGACTACAAAGTACAAAAAGAGAAAAAATAAATAGCCTCTACGGCTGCGTCCGGTAATCAAATACGTGACAAAACTCGTGTCCCGAACTCACAGGACGCTTTCGAAAAGTTGTCGCCATCTCCCTCCACATCCCCCCCCCCACTTTTGAAGGCATTGCGAAAGATGAATGAAGAAATATATCTCATTAACGCAAAAAAAGATGCAGAGGTCGATATCAAGCAGATATTATTCATA
>JAPMOR010047688.1:0-18589 GCA_026543865.1 Argiope aurantia | reverse complement strand
TTGTATTTGGCATTTAATTTCTCGAATGTATGCATTAATGCACTGCAAAATGCCTTGATTGCTATTAGCTTTTATACTTTATCTTGTCAAAATATATTCATTAACGTCATATCTTTCTATATGTATTTGGGCTATTACATTGCTGTTATAGTAAAAAAAAAATCCTGAAATCAGTGAGAGCAATATTTTTGACAGTTTTTATTTGATAAATTGTATTTATAAAATATTCGATAATTTATTTAATCATAATGTCATAGAATATTTTTAATGAGGATTAAAATTTATCAAAGAATCTAAGTAGAACAATCTAAAAGAGACTTTTAAAAGTTCAACGAAAGAAAGACAAACGATTTTATAAAATGACATCAGATGCTTTTTTCCCCTTACAACGAGCGCCATCTGATAGTATAATAGCGGAGATTTTCTGTCGGTCATTTGAAATTTATCATATTCGCAATTCGAAAAAGATATTTTTCTGAATGAATATGTAAATGATGATTTTTATCAGATTTTTGAATCTAAAGTAAAAGAAAAGGAATTTTTGGAAATTGTGCTTTGAATTGGATACAAAATATCTTGGGAAAACTTATCCAGATTAGATATTATATCTCACCTTAAATGGTCCTTGAAATAATAAAGAAGCTATTTTCTGCTTTCATTTGGAGGAATAAACAAAGTTTTTAAATTCTAATATCTTAATTAGATGTAGATTTTATAATCGCTATTTTAATTATATTAGATGATATCAGCATACGATTTAATAGATAGTAATAGTATAAAATATTTTGATTTTCGTATTTGGCAATTTATAAACCTGATTTAAGTGCAGCTACATCGCAGATCACATGCTCGTCTTTTATTAACAAAATCTCTGTCTTTAACTTTTATATTCAAACATTTACAGTATATTTATTTTAAAAATACGTTTTATATTATAATAACATTTTAAAAATATTAGATTTATAATTACTTTAATTATGATTTAATTTTTAATTCATTACAAATCGTTAAAATAATCCTAAATTAAAAGCGATTGACTATAATACTCATATAATAAGTTAATAAATTATTTAAATAAAAATAATTTAATAAATTCAGTCTTAATTTATTAAATATAATCTTTAAAAAATAATTTAATTTCAATTGAATTTAATTCGTTAAAGTTAAACTTAAATTAAAATTTAATTTAATTGAAATTAAAATTGATTTTAATAAATAAAAAAATAAATAAAATTTAAAAAATAAATTTAATTTTAAAAGATAGGTTTTTAAAGCTACATTTAATTTCAATTTTTAGGTTATCCTTTAATAGGGGGAGCGATTAGATCCCATTTAAGAAATGCTGAATCCATGATTTCTTTCTTGAAACTTATTGTTTTTATTTTTTGCCACTTGAGAGCGCTACGTAGCGCTAAGTAGCTAAGTAGGCGTGGTTACATAATGACGTAGCAATATGTAGATTCAATTATTGACAAATGAAACTAGAATATTGAAAAAAAAAGTACATGGAATAAAATGCAATTTTCTTTACATTTATTGTATTTACTTTTATCTTATTTGCAATTGATTGCCTTCTGAACCGCTCATTTCTGACCTTCTGACTGATTCTGGACTTTCTGAAAATTTCATCAGTCTTTTCACCTTGGTTCTTCCATTCAGACTTCCAGCTTTTTCTGTTCTATTATGCATCATTTCTTACGGCATGGCAAAATAATCGCAAAGGAAATGTTTCTTAGTATTGAGTGAAAATGTGATTCTTTGACTAACAGTTTTGTTTCTGAATGAAAGAGATCAATAAAATAGCTTTTTCTTAAAGTCTAAAAAGATGGAATGGCGAAAAAATAAAGGCATATTAATTGGTATATAATTCCCTGCTTCAATAGTATAATCTTTATTTTCACTAATGATGATTAGAGCAAAATAACAGGGAAAGGAAAAAGCATACTTTGCAGTATGAGCTCTTATTCTTTCTAAGAGTTTGAACCTTATAACATATTTTTAATTTCTCGTATACGTTGTATGGAGAAAGTATTGTAATCGTCAAAAAATTCAATTTCGGGATTTTGAATCTTCACGCTTCAGACCTCTGAGTTCAAAAAATCATTTATGGAAAATGTCCGTCTGTTTGCCTGTGACTAAGATAACTCAAGAACTATTTGAGCTAGATGGATGAAATTTGGTATATTGTACACCAAATTTGTAGATTTTTTTATAAAGTTCTGTGCTAAATCCATTTAGAGAAGTCCGTCTATCTGGCTGCTCAAAGTTAGGTCAGTTAACATAGTAACTACAAAACAAAAATAGCTAGACAGATAAAAGTTGGCACGCGTATTTAATATTTATCGTTTAAACACTGATCAAATTTGGAATTAAATCAAATAAAGAGTTGACCGTCTGCCGGTTTGTACTTCCGGAAACATGTAAATACGATAACTCAAAACCAGTGACTTAAATATAACAAATTTGATATGTTATTTTGTGACTACAAGCGTAATTTTATGACGAATTTTTGTTTCCATCTGTTAGAAAAAACGTTTGAGAAACAAAATTCGATATTCGTATGCTGTTAATCACTTGTCAGATTTTAATCGCCAAAGAAAACACCAAGGATGGCACGATAGATTGAGTAAAAATGCTAAATTCACGCCAAAGGTTAATATTTCGTAGCTATTGTGCGCCATTACTGGAATAACACCTTTATTAGAGAGTATGCAAGAAAATTTTTGGGAGACCACTCCCGTTGGTTAATATTTTACTTTCTTCTTCTGTGGAGTATTCAATAGCTGTACCTATTGAGAAGGTGTTCATAATTAATTAGTTATTAGGCCATAATTATTTAGTTACTTTAGTTTGCTGAGCTGTATAGATGTTCCTTACCGGGCTCGAGTTGATCCAATTGTCTTAAGTCATGCTTCCAGAAAATTCTGCTTTCATGGAAAAAAGAAATATGAATTATTTTCAATCCTTTTTTTTTTCAAAAGTTTTTTTTTCTTATATGTATACGGTATACGGTACACGTATACATATACCTTTTCAAAACTACCGTATATGTATTATGCAGAAACTATATTAATCGCCAAAGAATTCGAAATCAAGATTTTTATGAAACTTTACCTATTGGACGTCCCTGTTCGAAAAATACATTTTGGGAAAATGTCTGACTGTGACAAAGCTAACTCGAAAACACTTTTATCTAGAAGGGTGAAGTTTGGTTTACAATCTTTATGCCAATTTGTAGATTTCTATCAAATTTTGAAGAGGAAGTCTAATTGAAGCTGTTCGAACATAATTAAGCATGATAATTATCAAACGAATAGAGTTAAGTAGATAACATTTGGTACACAGATTTATCATTTATAGTGTAGAATGCTTATCACATTTTAAGCAAAATCCAACAGGAGTCTGTCGGTTCTATACATTAAAAAACAGGCAAAGGGCCGGGACAGCCTGGTTGGTTGGATATTGGATTTGCGTCCTCTTGGTTGCGAGTTCGAATCCCGCCGGCCAAAGACTCTCCGTGTATGTGGTGACTGGGGCAAGTATAAGTCTGTCGTGGTCACAAAGTCCTTCATGTCGAGAGTAATACCACTGGGGGTACTGGATCAGAGGTGATCGTTCTCTGATTCAGGTCTAAATTACGATCTGTGGATGAGTGAATGAAGTCCATCTCGTAAAAAGGGTTGTGACGTGTGTGTAGCTAAGTCATAGTCTTGGTCCTAGATGGCGCTATTGAAGAAACAAGAGACGCACCATTGGCTTAAAATCACTGACTCCTAAAGTCAACAGGCTAGTCTATGACAAGTGCCAGTAGAATCAACAACAGAAACATGTAAATGTAAAAACTCAATGGCTTAAATGTATAAAATTCAGTATGAAATTTTGTGGCTATATTTGTAATTCTGTGTCAAATTTTTGTTGAAATCGGTTGGTAAAAGCGGGTCAAAACGCAAATTTGATTTTTTTGTTACATTAAACGCATGCCAGGTATTAATTGCCAAAAAAACTCGCCAAGAATGACAGGATATATTCAGTAGAAATGCTACATGCATACCAAAAGTTAATATTATGGAACTATTGTACGCCATCACCATGCAAGGCATTTTTTGTGATAACAAATTTGTTAGAATGAATGCGAGAAAGTTTTGGTGAGACTACTATTTTGCTATAATTTTCTAGTGAACATTTATATATTTATTTCGTCACTCTTAAATGAGTGCTTATAAAAATAGCACATGAGTCATCCAATTAGAACAAATAAGAGAAAATCCTTTGGAGGATTGCGTTGCATTTCCCCCTCCTCCCTACCCGAAAGGGAGGTGGCAAGCTTTGACACCCCTCCAAATGGTATCACATCTCTCAGGAGTAGTTCTAATCAACGTTTTGGGTGGAGTCAGTTTAGGTGCTTTGTGCAGTGACACACCACACCATAATGTGTGGAAGTAAATTATTTCAGATTTGCCATTGTAATCATTGAATTTTGTTTGTCATTTGCTTGCTGCTTGCGTTTTTGGCGTAAGTTGGTAAATTAATTCCCCCTGAGTTGCATTATCTAAGTGTTGCTAGATGTGTTTATTAATATGAAGATGTTATCTGGGATGCTACAAGCTTAATCATTGTTTCGCTTAGATAAGAAAAATGAGCTTTAGGCAGTAGAGAATGATGATCAATTACGTTTGTTTATACAGTAGTTCCTTAGCAAAGAAAGATTATTTCAGTTAATAACTAGATGTTGTTGTAATTTTTACCAATATCGAAAAAATAGAGATGTTTTTGCCCTATTAACGCAGAAATATTATCTAACTTCTGTAGAACGCTCATTAATATTGGAATACCGCAGACTGAATTCCCTGGATGTTTTCACTTTCTCATATACGTAGATTGAAAAAAGTATAGTAATTGCCAAAAAATTCCAACTCGAGCCAAATTGCCAACTCGAGCCAATTTTGAAGAATTTTTGTGTTTTATACCTTCCTGAGTTCGTAAAACATATTTTTGGAAAATGTGCGACTGTCTGTTACAAAGATAACTCAGAAATGCTTTTACGTTCTGCGGATTTAATTTGGTATTTACTTTTTATGCCAAATTTGTTGATTTTTATCAAATTTTGAGCAAATCCCACTCAGAGAAAGTCTGACTGACCGGTTGTTCGAATATAAGTTAACAAATAGATAAAATTATAAACACATAATTAGCATCTATAATATAGTCACCTATCAAATTTCAAGCGAAATCTAACAATGGATTTAACGTCTGTTCGTCTGTACTTTTAGAATCATAATATGATAACTCAAAAACGCACTGACTTAAATGTATTAAGTTTGGTATGGAATATTGTGACTTCAAGTATAGTTTGGGGTCAAATTTTTATTTTAATCGTTTAGAAAAAATGCCTCTAAAACGCAAATTCGATTTTCTGGTGCTATTAACCGCATGCCATGGAATATTCGCCAAGAAACTCGCCAAGGATCACACGATAGATTCAGTAAAAATGCTAACTTTACGACAAAGGCTAATATTTCCTATCTATTGTATGCCAATTCCATGCAAGGCATTTTCTGGGATAACACCTTTATTAGAGATTATACGAGACTGTTTTGGAGAGACTACCCCAACAGATATATTAGATAACGCGATGTTATTTTAAAATGGTTTAAAATTGTAGTTATATAGGTATACGTCACTTATTTCGTTTTCCAGAATTTTTTTATTTTATTTCAGGAAGTAATATTTTTATTTGTACAAAAATTAAAATTTTTAAATCTGATTAATTTTCCCATTTGTCCTTAATAGTTAAATTTTTGAAGAAATCACACAACATTTGTTCATTCAAGATGAATTGCAATTCACAGTTATAATGGGGAAATGAATGCAAAAGACATATACAGATTCAAAATCTATGGCTCATGACACAGCTACATGACAATGTCTTGAAGTTTTCTTTAACATTAATTTATTAAAATTTAATTTTACTTGAGTGGTAGCAGCAACGTGCACGCATAAATGAATAAAGATACGGGAATAAACAATGGTAGTAGGCCAGAACGTGAGACAGGATTCGGTGACAAAGCCAACGAAAGTGATCTCCAAAAACGTTTCTCGCATAAACTCTCTATTAAATGTGAAAGGCCCTTCCTCCATCCTGAAATTGTGAACCATGGTAAAAAGTGCGAACGCCTTGAATGGTATTGGCGAATAAATAGTCCAGAAATGTTTATCTTTGGATTGAATCTTGCAATATTACTAAATGTATCGCTTGGTCTTTATGATTTTTTTTATGTTTTGCAGATTAATCTCTAAACTGTGGTTAAAGCTATGGTAATACTAAAAAATCGAACTAATATTTTGAACAGATTTTATAAAGCCTACTGCTGCAAAATTTTAATATACAACTACAGTTATAATATTCAGACCATATACCGGATTTTATTGAAGTTGCTTTTCTGGGTGATTCTATTTATATGTATGCGAAGGTACAGACCGAGTGATGATCAACTCTTTGACAGAATGGTACAAAATTTGAAAGTATCTATATATTAGATTAAAAACCGTCAAACCAAATTGCATTTAGCAAAGTTGTTATAATTTCAAATTATCGCATTTGTATTGCATGCGAAAGTAAAACAAAGACATGGTCACCCCTTGTCGGAGTTATTTTAAATTTTATTACAAATTATATTTTAGATGATAAACTAATGCCCCAAATTTCATTTATCTTGCTGATAATTTTTTGCAATTATCCTTTTTATTTTACTGTGATAGCAGAACAGACTTCGATTGAGTTTCGTTTGAAAGTTCATAGAAATTTACAAATAATTTTAAATCTCAATCTCAAATATTATCCATCTAGATCAAAGCGTTTAGGAATTATTAAATTATCAGTCAGATTGACAGAAGCAATCCCAAAAATACGTTTGGAATTCTTTAAAAATCTAGGATAATACGATATAATTTTTTTTCTTTATATACTTCGCATACGGGAAATGTAATTGATCTTGTGGTGTCAAAGGAAAATATTAAAGAAGAATTTAACATCAATGGAAACAATTTTTTAATTAAAAAATTTGAAACAATACATTCATTTGGAAAATTAAACATACCAAAATATGAAAGAAAGATTGTATAGCTGAAATTCTCATCTCTGCTGTAGCAATGTAATTGTTTGTTCTCCTCAATCATCTCGAGTATAAAATTTCTAGTTAATTCTAAACGATATAATATACCTTTTACCGATCTTTTCTGAGAAAGAAACATATAAGACGAGTAACCCCACTTTTATTAAGGTATCCGAAAACGTTCGGAGCAATATTTTAGACAAACGTAGTGTAGACATACTTTAACCAGATTTCTGAGTTTAAGATTATTAAATATTAGCAATAGAATGTCAATATTTGAAATGCACATTAATAATTTATACAAATTAGTATTTAATAAAAGAAATTTAAGCAGATTTTTAAAAAACTCCAAATTGGCTACATCAAAAACTATTACTCTCACCCAAACAAAGCTTATACCAAAATAAACTACAAAGTTTTCTCTAGGGAATGAATTACAAGTGTATGTTTATATTATTAAATAAAAATTTTAGCACTAAGCGAAGATTTATCATTAATTTTTTTGTAAATTTATGACGTTATTATTCAAACAATAGGCTGTGAATTAAAAAAAAATATTCACTCAATCTGCTTTTTTTTTTGTTCATTCACTAGAAAAGACAGTCTACCAAATTTTAGTAATATGAGAATTACATTTTGAGTTATTTGATTTGAAATGAACAAAAAATAAGTAAAAATCAATTATGTGTGTATATATTTAAAATTCACCGCATTTATAGGTTATACCTTCATTCTCCTCAGATTTTAATAATTTTCCTTTTTTAATCGTTTTATTTTTTTTGCTGGCAATTTTTGCATTTGGCAGTGAATGCCACCTAGATTCATTTATTCTGTCTTTGTCGAGCTGAGCAAATGATCTAACCGCATTTGCACTAAGATACACTCCAATAACCTTGAAGATATTCAGTAATCCTGTAAAATCTTTATTAAAATGTATTACAGACAAAAATGCCCCTAATCTGTGACTTCGGAGCTTAATAAAGACACCTTTAGGAACAGATTTCTACAAAACACCGTTGAAACTCTCATGGGCATTTTGTGTTTTTCCGTTTCAAAACATTTTCCGTATTTAAAACTAAATTTGTGTTTATGCAAATTTTTAACATATTTTTGGCCTTTTAAATCGGTGCTTCTGGTTATTTAAATATCCACTCCCGGTTTACCGATCATTACGGAAATATTATTATCTCGACTTCTAATTAATGTAGAGACAAATGTAAACCTGTTTTGGATAACTCAAAGACTGATCTATCCAATAAATGAATGTTTTTTAAATGCCATTTTTAGTGAAACTCGACCTTTTCAATATGTTTGGATACCTTAAACTTTAAATAAAATGAATACTAAAACTTAAACATTAAAATTTTGAACTGGCAATGACTGGTTTGAGAGTCTACTTCAAAATAAAGCTGAATAATGCGAATTTTGAAACCACAAAATGCATGACGAAAATAAATAAAAATTATCATTTTTTTTATTTTTACAATAATCTATTGCTTTATTAATAAAGTGGTTCAAAATTGATTTTTATTCAATAATGTTAGTCCAAAGTTATTGTAGGGAAGCATGACAAATTTTGCCGGCTTCCTGGCATAGGGGTAGCGCGTCTTCCTCGTGATCTGGGCGTCACGGGTTCGAGTCCCGGTTTGGGCATGGTTGTTTTTTTGTTGTTCTATCTCTGAGATGTGTGAATGTGCCCTCCTGTAAAAAGGGGTTGTGCAAGCGAATGAGTGATGCGTGAGTAGCTAAGTTGTACTCTTGGCCCTAGTTGGCGCTACTATAGAAACAAGAGATGCACCCCCTCAGGCTTAAATTCGGCTGTCTCTGACGGCGGGGTTGTCCGTGGCAAGTGCCATAATTACAAACAAACAAACGGTAAATTTTCTAATAATTTTAAATTAATAAAAAAATTGAATAGATACGTTGAAAAATTCGATGTAATGGATTACTATAAAGTGATCAGGAATTACGTGCCATATTTGGTATTTCAAGGAACTACAATTTGTCTTTTAGAATGCTTAAAGTGCTTTTTTTTCTTTTTTTCTTTTTTTAACTTTATTGTAATAGTAAAAAAAAATCGAACTTCTGATTTTCATGACTTTTCACGTTTTACATCGCCCTTAGTTCCAAAAAAACCATTTTTAGAAAGTGTCCGTCTGCCTATCTGTGTCGAAGAAACTGAATAATGCTTTGAGATAAATTGATGAAATTTGGAAAAAATGCGAACTAAATGGACCAAATTTGTAGATTTCTAACAAATTGTGTGCAAAATCCATACACAGCAAGTCTGTCTATCCTTCTAAATATAATTTACACGATAACTACAAAACAAGGATATCCAGACAAAATTGTGTACACATAATTAACGTCTACTATGCAGACAATTGTCAAAGTTTGAGCCAAAACCAACAACAGGTTGATCGTCTGTTTGTTTGTATTTTCAGAAAAATATAATCACGATAGTTCAAAAACGCAATGATTTAGATACATCAAAAATTGCATGCCTTAATTTAGTTCAGTTATATTAACGTCCTGTTCGAAGGCAACACAACAGCTATTATGGGATGTCCCTCGTAATTTTAAACAGCTGTCAGGCGACGAGGACGACACCTAATTTGACAACCTTCTCTCAACACCACAACTGAGGGAAGACGTTCGGCCGAGAACATTAACATGCATCAGACACGAACACACGACTGTTCTTTGGCGGAATCACGTTTCGAACCTGAAAACCTCCGGTTCCGAAGCCGAGACACTACCACCAGACCACCTCGTCCTCAACAGTGGCAAGGAATTTTATGATTACAAGTTTAGTTTTATGTCAAATCTTTGTTTCAATCATTTGGAGAAAACGCATTTAAAGCAAAAATTTGAGTTTTGAATATTATTGTCCAGAAAAGAATCTTCAAAGATGACACGATGGATTCAGGAAATAAGTCAAATACACGACAAAGGATAACATTTCGTAACTGTTGTGCGGCATGCAAGGCATTGTCTTATATAACACCTTTATAAGAGACCACAAGAGAAATTTTTGGGGTGTTCACTGAAGCTGCTTTCATTACATATCCAGATTTGCAAACAATATGCTAGACTATGAACATTTTTATGTTTATAAAATATTCAAATAAAAGTCATAATATTTTATTTTTTATTTTTCATAACGATATTTCCTGTACAATGTGTTTTGGAAAAGAATTTTTATTCCATGTTTGCAAGCAGGAAAGGAGACAATTAAAATTCGCATAAAATATAAATAAAAATGGGATTGAAATTCCTCTACATATGTTACTGAGCAAATATCCCATCATTATATTCATTATCCCGCTTCAAAGAAAACTGGCAAGTTGAAAGCTGAGGAGCTTTCCTTTGATTTCTTAGACACATTTTTTACCCCTTCATATTTGTAAAATCCAACAAGATAAATGACAGACATTTATTTCTCGTTAATTAAAAAAAATCGCTAAGCTGGAAAATAAGAAATAAAAAAAAATTTCATATCTTTTGAAATGGTTTAAAATAGCTAGCGTTAAATCAAAATATGAATAACAACAACAACAAAAAAAACCCTGTTATTCTTGAAATTTTCTAATAACAAGAGAAATGTGCTTGAGGAAGTTAATTTTGAATTTCAATTTTAATCTTGAAGTCAAGAGGGTAATAAAAGTGCGGATTTGCTTCTCGGTTATTGAATACTCTTTCATGAAAAAAGAGGGAAAAGAAAGAGAAAAAAAAATAGGTTTTACAAGGCACTCTCGTATAAGATCAGACTAGAAAATCGTATTTTTTAAAGTCTGGTTATAAATTAATTTTTAAATTTTCAAAAACTATTTTCTCGCTTTATCGGAAAACATCTAGGCAGTCAACTTTACTATAAACCTATATGTTGCAAAAAAATGTAGAAACGCTGCAATACATCTTATAAATACAATTAAAGATTTAAGAAATTATTGATAATACATTAATATTATATTTGAATATTGCTTTTATTACCTTATATTTTATTGTATATGAAGCAGGCAAAGTAATCGAAAAAAAGCCGACGTTTCCTGTTTTAGATCGATATTGATTTAAAAAAATACACATCCTTGAAATTATACTTGTGGTAAAAATTTCAATGGTAAAAATGGTTAAAATTTTGTTACGTAAATTTCATGTCATATTCGTAGACCTCTACCCTGTTAACTGTCAGTAAATCGAAATACCTGCTGCGATTATCGTATAGACAAAGCCATTAGATTCTGATTAAATTGCAATGAATTTAGATATCAAGTTAAGCGATTGAACAGAAAAATGGCATAAAACATTTAGGAAAGAATTTTTAGAATTTCACAGTGGAAAATACTAGAATAGCTATGAAATAAGAAATGATCGCAAATTATTTTATAACATTAATGCAGAATTTCCTAACAGAAATTTACCATGATGACTTATTTCTAGAGTCTCAGTGACGCTACATCAGATTATAGAATCAGAAATATTTTCTTTTAATTGATTGACCACAATAATCTACGTTATATGTAAAACACATTTCCATGCTGTGTTTCTGAAATATGGAATGCAGAATAAAATGACGGTTCATATTTTTCACTTTCTCGTATACATAGTATTGAGAAAGTATAATGTCAAAAAATTCGAACTCAAGATTTTAACGAATATCTACGGTTTAGACCTCCCTGAGTTGGAAAAGCACTTTTTAAAAAAATCCGTCTGTCTGTTTGTGAAAAGAAAACTCATAAACGCTTTGAGCTAGATAGATGAACTTTGGTATACGGTCCTTAAACTAAATTTTCAAATTTCTATCCGTTTTGAGTAAAACTTATTCACGAGAAGTACATCTATCCAGCTGTCTGGCGAATATAAGCTAATACAATAATTACTAAATGAAGGGAATTAGACAGATGAAATTCAGTACACATATTTAACATCTATAGTGTGGACACCTATCATATTTTGTGCCAAATCCAACAAGATGTTGATTGTCTGTCGGACTGTGCTTTCAGACACATGTAAACACGATATCAATAAAACGCAATGACTTAAATATATCAAATTAGATATTGAATTGCATGCCTGCAAGTGCAATTTTGTGTAAAATTTGAGTTTCATTCATTCGAGAAAAAGTATCTAAAGCACAAATTCAACTTTTGGAAACTTTTAATGTAACGTTATTTAGCGATAAATGACAGAGATATATCGCCAAATAACTCGCCAAGGATCACACGATAGATTCAGAAAATAAGAATGCTAATTTCATGCCAAAAGTTAGTATTTCATATCTATTGTATGCTAGTACTATGTAAGGCTTTCTTTGACATGACAGGTTTATGAGAGAATATGCGAGAAAGTTTTTGGGAGATTACTGCACTGGTTTCGTCATCGGATCATAATTCCTAATTGCTTCGTTCTTTAGAAAATTTTTCTTGTAGCATTTAAATAAAGTTCAGTTTCAATAGTTGTCTCGATTTAAACAGAGCTGTTAGAAATTAAGAATTTTTAGTAACTTTTGAAAGTATGTATTAAAACAAATAAATAAATGTAGAATAAAATATTATAATCAACGTCTTTAAAATTCAGTGTTTTATATGCAATTTATTGAAAATACTTTTAAAAATGTGAGGTTTATTCGTTTGGCGAATAAAACTAATAATGAAAACATACGCCACAAAAAGATTATAAAAAAATCCTCATATCAACTGAGTGCGCTTGGTCCCTTATGGCACATGCCATTGATGTAGCGTGCGAATGTGATCGTGACAGGCTGCAGCTCTCAACAACACCTGTTAAAAAGACCGTCCTTGTCATCCCCGGTGACGGGTGGACAGCTCGCCTCTAACGAGACAGCTTCCAATTGCAGAAAGTATTAAAGTATCATTCCGCTTTCATTGCTACGTCAGATAAAAAGTGGTGCAAGTACACATAGAGAAACCATCTGCTCATTAGAGGCAGATGTAAAGTTTGGGACAAATAAAAAATTGTAGGGTTTTTTTTCTTTCTTTTTTTTTATCTTTCTTTTTTGTTTGTGAAGCTTCGAAAGGAAGAAAATTAAATTTAACAAACAATTTCGACATTAGGTTTTGGATGGATCTTTATGTTTCAGACAGACATTGTATTGAAAGAAAAACATTTTTGCAATTCTCTCTAATTTTGAAAGATAATTTGCGAATTTGGGCTTTGTATTAAAAACAATTTAGGAATTCTATCTGTCTGTGAAATCGATAGTTTACCAGCAGGAATTATCTCTAAAATTTTCCTTATATTCCCTAATAAATGTAATTTTGTGTTATTAAACATATGACATAGGTTACCAATCATTTTGAAGTAACTTATTAGCTTTCTATCTTTGGCGATTTTCTTCGAAATTAATCGCTGGAATGTGGTTATTCCATAAGCATAAAATCTTTTTCTGATTGATTAAAACTGAAATTTGACATAAAGCTATAATTTTTGCCGCATAATCACGTACAAAGATATTTCATATATTTAAGTCATTGTGTTTTTGAATTATCGAGTTTATATACTAATGAAAGTGCTGATCGAGAGACGATCAGCCTTTTGACGAACTTGACGCAAAATCTGACACTGTTCTAAACTTTAGAGGCTAAATTTATGTACTATATTTTAGCTGCTTATTTCGTTTCTTTTGATAATTATCTTGTGATCTTGTACCATGATAGCATTACAGACAGATTTTTTCGGAACGGACTTTTTGTAAAATTTAACAGAAATCTGCAGATTGGATGTAAAGACTAGACTATATACCACATTTCATTTGCCTTATTTGAAATTGCTTTGAGTTACCTTGTTCATTGACAAACCTAATTCCAGATTATTATTATTATTATTATTATTATTTTGATTCGGAGTGTTTTGAAATGTGGAAGTTCGTTAAGATACAGAGTCCGAATTATTTTTAATGTTTATAATAAATACTTCCAATTTGTATACTTTATATATGAAAGAATGAAAATGTAATTATTTTCGAAAAAAAGTCTAATATGAAGATTTTACATCAAAATTTGAGATTTCTGTTAAAATTTATACGAAATTCGTCCATGTGAAATTTGGACGCACAGGTGTATATGGACACTACAATTTTAAATAAACAAGAATAATTTGATCTTAAAACTGCTACATTTTATAATTAGATTTCTAAATCTGAATCAAATCTTGGAAAACAACAGTTTATGTTTGACTGTCTGTATATTAGAGAGTATTTAAATGCTATAATTTAAAAATGTAACTAAGCAGATAATCGAAATTTAGTATGTGGTTATGTAACCAAAGTGTTACCAAGTGCTGTGGATTTGTGTTACTTTGCTCTGAAATGTTTGAAAATATGACATTATGTAACATTCTAGGTGATTAGCTGCTTTTCTGGAAGTGTTGGTTGAGTTTACTTTCAGTTAACTACCCAAGGCATGAAATGAGATCCGTGATTATTCCAAGAAAATATTTTTGAGATTCAAATTATGACAGATATAATGCGTTGCTTTAATATGCAAAAAATACCATTGTGGTTTCAATAACAAAACTTTACCACTTCAACTATCTTCTAAACTATGTGGTATTGCATTTTAACTTACAAATTCATCTTCTAAATGAAACAACATTTTACTTCTTTAGCTTTCAGAAATGGATGAAAATCAGGTGATGAATATGGTAATTGCGTATTCAGAAAAAAAAATTGAAAAAATTAACATCAAATTTAATGAATATAACGAAGATATTATTCTTGGATCTTTGGAGCTTCCAAACGTGAGGAATTCTTTCGGGAGTCAGTCTATAGGTTAACGTTTTAGAAACTCTTCACATAAAATACTACAATTTCAATGCTAATACATTTTAAAAGGCGAATTATAACATAAAAATAATTATAATAAAACATTTGTCGGTTATAAATTATGAATCCTATAAATCTTTGATAGTCACAATCATTGATTAGACTTAAGATTATGGTGCAATATCGTCGCTAATCTCTTAAACAATTGAAAATCTCGCCAAATATCCTCACTCTTGTGTCTGTGAGTAAAATTGAATTTTTTCTGGAAAAACACCTATATACAGGGTGGTTATAATTAAATTCCCCCTATAAACAACATCCTACAAGGCAAATGGG
The DNA here is from genome assembly GCA_026543865.1 of Argiope aurantia. Lineage (NCBI taxonomy): Eukaryota > Metazoa > Arthropoda > Arachnida > Araneae > Araneidae > Argiope > Argiope aurantia. Next base: position 3,358 of record JAPMOR010047688.1, on the reverse strand, counting down.
TGAACAGATTGTAGCGAAATTTGGTATATAGGCTATACATGAGATGCGCTAATGGAATTTCGAAAAAAATATATTGGTTCCAAAATGTCCACCAATGGGCGCCTTTTCCGGGAAAAAATTGTGTTAAAAAATGCTTTTCCGGAGAAACATTAATTTTAATACAATAAATGACCAAAACCGGAATACAGAAACAATCTTAATAATCATGAACAAGAATTATGAATAATAAAATGTAAAATCGGGAAAATTTGCTGATATAGGGGAAAAAAATGCTGAGCTTTGCATGCTTGCGAAGAAGAGGAAGCTTTATGAAAGCAAGTTAGTGTAAGAAACGCTTGCTTTAGTTGTCATGTTTTATGTCGATGTTTCCGGCTGTACTGATAGTGGTATCTTGTTGCAACGTTGAATGACTTAAAGAACTCAATAACGATTCATGTACGAAGCATTGCAACTGATGTTACGATTTCTGTTGAACACACTGTCCATCGACTTGAAATTTTGCAAGTGAATCAGGGTGGTCACATGGAGCATCTTTCCTACATCATCCTGGACACGATTAACAACTGCTCCTATTGTGCAATTTCGTTCTAATCTGTTCTCGTTTCTGAAATTAAACTTTTTTTTCCTCAGAAAACTTACTGTTATTACTTCCTTACCTTTACTTAATGTGGTTGGATGACAAGGTGATCAGAAACTAGTCAATAAATGTTAATATTGTTTCTGTATTCCCTTTTGGTCGTTTATTATGTTAAAATTTATGTTTTTCCGGAAATGGCGCCCTCTGGTAGATATTTTGGAACTAAAACTTTTTTTATCGACATTTCATTAGCTCAATTCGTGCATTGTCTATATACCAAGTTTCAATGCAATCCGTTCACCCGTTTGTGTTGTAGGATGATGTTTATAGGGGAACTTTAATTACAACCACCCTGTAGATAAACTGTAAAAGGAAACCTTATCTCAATATAAAATTTGATCCAAATCTTTACAGCAGTTTCCGAGAGGCACGAAATAAATAAAACTTTATACATACAAGAATTGCTTGTTTAAAGTTATAAGGCATCATTTTTCTGCGAGAAAATATAAGTATTTCTGTTAAATAATTGTTTCTAACTGCGCATGTACGAAACGAAGCATATTTCTTCCATTAAATTCGAAGCCAAATATAAAATGCAGCTTTTATAAAAATTCCATTTGAATAATGTTAAATTGCAGAACTATACTGATATTTCAAAGAGTTGAATTTCTATTATTGTCTAAAGAAAGTAAAGCTGAAGGGTTTCCACATGCTAATATTTCAATTTAATTATTATTCTTTTTTTTGAAATATGATTGTTTAGGAAACGTAGAGATTAAACATTTTATTTTCAGAAATGTTTAGCTTGATAACTGAAATAATAATAATAATAAATAATGCAATGAGAGATTATTTTCATTTATATCTTATGCTAATAATTTAATTATTTTTATTTAGTAACTAAAATACATAAAAATAAATTCATCGCTTACAAACAATATATTATTTCTATTAAAAATGTATAATCCTATTCCTAAGAAATGTTTATTTCGATACTCAGTAGCAAGTGTACATATTCTATAATAAAATACGTCGAAATATATACAACTAAAAAGCAAGGAAGCTCTTTCCTATCATAAAGCACATTTAATGTGTTTACGCAAACATATTTACTAGTTCAGTTTTGAAGTGTAAGGATCCCAAGACAGCATTATTTTATATTTAATAGAAAATATTTGTTTGCTTTAGAATTAGATGAAATATTATAACAAAGTAGAAGACACATGTGTGTTATTAATAGTGAGAAAGTATACAGACCAAAAATATTAAAAATGGGTTTTATATTCATAAATACTGATTTATTCTGCGGATAAATCTAGTTTATGCATTTTTGATGAAAGCAGGTGATAAATATAACAGGATTTTCCTATGGTATAGCTTTAATATATTTCTTCCAAAATAAGGTTTATTTGAAATTTTTACATGAAATGTATTTTTATTAATAAAAATATTCTGAATATTATTTTCTTGCTTAGATAAAAATTGAAGTTGTTTAAGAGCTATTAAAATATATAAATATATTTCAGGAATGTGTTACCAAAAGGTAAAAACTAAAATAATAAATTGTGATTTTCTAGAATATTACATGTAAAAAAATAAAATTTAATTTATACGCCAATTAAAAGTTGAGATTTATTGGTTTTGCTTGCCAGGTAAACTTTTGCATAAAAATGAATTAGAAAAATATACTGTGAATGAAATTAATATTGCTGTATGAAAATAAATAAAATATTTCCTATTGTGATAAAAAATCATCTCGATGTAAAAATTAATTTAGCTTCCACCTACAATTTGTAATTAATTAATTTTCCATTTTTGAGTTTTAGGTAATTAATGTTATTTAATGATGTATTAAAATAAGTGAAAAAGAATTTCACGTATTAAAAAAATTAGCAAGCTAAAAAAATGATTTTTTTTCCTTTATATGACAATTAAAAGTAGAGATTTATCGGTTTTCCTTGTCAGGTAAACTTTTGCCTAAAAATGAATTCAAAAATATATTACGAATTTAATTATTATCGTTGTATATAAATAAATAAAAAATTTTCTATTGTGATAAAAAAAAATTCGTCTGAAAGTAAAAATTAATTTTTTTTCCACTTACAATTTTTGAATAATTGTTTCACCTTTTGATTTTCAGGTAATTAATGTTATCTAATGCTCCATTAAGATGTGTGAAAAAGAATCTTATGTGCAAAAAAAATTATCTTTTTCTCAATAAAAGTATCTTTTCCCTATTCAAATGAAGCATGATATGATTTTTTTTCCAAGCACAATTATTTATTCTAAAAAAGACATTTTATTTACATAATATTAGAGATTATTTTATTTACATAATATTAGAGATTTATCGGATTTTCTTCTCAGGTAAACGTTTGCATAAAAACGAGTTCACAAATATATAATGAATGAAATTATTATCACTGTATGTGTATAAAAACAATATTCTCTGTTGCGATAAAAAATCGTCTGAAAGTAAACATTAATTTTTTTTTCCACTTACAATTTGTGAATAATTTTCTCCTCTTTCGTCCTTCAAAAAATTAGTGTTATCTATGTTGCATTACTATGAGTTGAAAAGAATCTAATGTGTAAAAAATTTGGCATTGTAAATAAATGGATTTGTTCACAGTAAATAAACATATTCACTAATAAAAAAAGTATGATGTGATGTTTTCAAGTACAATAAATTATAACATGTCAAAAGAAATTTAATTTATATAACAATTAAAAAAATTCTATACTTGTGCCTATCATGTAAGCTTTTGCATAAAGATGTGA
>JAPMOR010047681.1:4826-17486 GCA_026543865.1 Argiope aurantia | reverse complement strand
TATATATATATATATATATATATATATATATATATATATATATATATTGCTATAAAATATATCTAAAAGTATAATATTCCACCTTTGCCCAATTATTTTGAACACATAGCCTTCTCGATAAAAAAAAACTTTTAAGAGAATTGGGACTTTTTTTGACAAGGGTAATCTTTTAAGTTTGAGTTGCAAATGAATGGTATTTTTTCAATATTGTTTGATATAAAATATAAAATTTAACACATATTAAAAAGCATAAGGTGAGTAAATCAAAAATGTTCTAAATGAAATGATATAATGGTGTGAAAATTTATAATCTCAAATCTGCATAAAATCACTTCTAAATTAGTGTTTGTAAAGATTGAAAAAATTCAGTGTGCTTATTTTATTTTTGTAATTCACTCAAAATGAAAGTTTTATAAAAATATCTTATAGTTTGAAAATCTAAAAAATATTTCCTTTTGATCATAAATAGACTCTTAAAAATTTATTCCTATCCAGAAATAAATATAAATAGGCTTAAAAGACAAATAATGCTTATAAATACAACAGTATAAAATTACATATGAATACAGCAAAAATTTATAGATTTGCACCAAATTTCAAAATCGCAAAAGGCGTCTGAAATAGATATTTAATTTTCTGGCATTTTAACCGCCTGTTAGTAATTAATTGCTAAAAAATCGCCAAGGATCTAAGTTAGATTCAATTCTCATATGTAAAATTAAAAGTCTGAGCACTCTTGGCGATTACAACTTTGGCCAAGGTCCACAAAGTTATTTGAGGAGAGGAGAGAGAGATAACGTCTTTATTAGAAATCATGTGTGAAAAGTCAGAGTACCACGCCCTTTAGTTCTTCATGCATTTCGATTTGTAGAGATTAAGTCAACTAATAAATATATCATGCTAAAATCTCATTGTAACATGTCAATAAAGTAGGTATAAATATTGTCTCAAGAGATGACTTTTTCTACTGAATCAATCAATAAATATTTTCTAAAATTATTTTTAAAAATTCGATTTTACACACAAAAAAAAAATCCCAATTCTGAATGATTTCAATTATTACTTTTATATAATTATTGAAACGTTTTTTTCAGCCCTTATATATTTTATGAGCAAATTATTGTGGCAGTTAAAATCTAAGAAAGTAATCGAAATTTAAGTATTAATTTTAATTTATTCAGTTTCAATTTTAGTTGAGACGATTCAGAGAGAATTAGACTTGGCAGGTGCATAACACAGTAAATAGAGTAAGTGTAAGGTAAGAGTAGTTAATTCTGTGACAGATAAAGTTGAAAGATGTTGCTATTGTTCATTCTTCAGCATGATTTCAGTTAATAATATACAGGAGACATTGGAATAACATTATCAGTGAAAATAGTTTTAGAGAAACAGACCACTCTGCGTTTTTATTCCAAAAAGGTATGAAAAATTTCCAAAAAATTATTTTCTTACGTTTAGTTTTTAAAATAAGTAACCATACGCATGTTGATATATAAATATAATTCATATTGGTATTCAATTCAAAATTTTCATTTTTTTATTTTTTGTTGTTATTTCTTGTTTGTTTTTACCGTCTTAATAAATATATTCCATCTTAATAAATATATTATCACCTTAATAAATATTAAATAATATTCAATTTTAAGATGTCCGCACGAAATGTTATTAATATCAAGGCTGTTAAGTTCATCAAAAAGCATGTTTTGCCTAATTTTGACTTCTATAAATGTCATTCGATTCGTTCAACAGTACATTTTTCTTAAAATTATAAAATTAAATCATAATTATTTACACACTGGAATATATTATACATATTTACTACATTAATCTAGATATAGAAATTTGTTTAAAACATTTAGAGAGTTAGAAAATTTTGGTTTAAGAGGTTAAAGGTCTTTGAACGAAAACGGAATTCAAAAGTAAAATTCAAAAGTAAAAACTTTCTTATGACGTACCAAATGCTGAAATAATTGCTAGACTTTTTAAACGCAATTACACGAGATATATACCTTAATAAATATTTCAAAGTCAGTGTAATGATTTAAGCATTTATGGACTAATTCTTTGATAAGTAATTATTTTCCTTATGTTTCAAAACTACAATTCTCAAAGACACTCGCAGGATTTATCCCTTGTATCGTATCACTGTATAAGATGTCGAACATAGATTTCATTTGCACTCAAAGTTTCAAAAAAAAAAAAACTAAATAGATCTAATAGATAATAATGTATAAATAAATAGAAAATAAATATTTTCCATCTCTTAAAAATATAATATGGTAAATATTCAAATATGTTTGACTTACTTTTTACATTATTGAAATATAATAAACACTTTTCCGTAAAATGTATGAGTAAAATACGCTCTTTAAACAAATCGTAACACATAACGCTTTGATTTTGCATGAATTTCTTCATTATATTTGCATAAACAATTCTGGAAAATGTCCTGTTGGTACGATGAACAATATTTTAAAATTCCTAAAAGCAAGATTTACAAATTTAGTTTTGAGTTATAAACAATTAAGTAAAAAAAACTTATCAAACTTAATTAATCTTAAAATTATTTATTGTAATCTATAAATTAATTATTGTTTACATCATCAAGCTATCAGGATGGAACTGAGTTGATAAAGTTTATAGTCAAATAAATTATCTCGTCATAAAGGATATAAATGGGGGGGGATTTAATAAAAAATAATAAAACATACAACATGTACTGGAAAAGATTACAATGAATTTTTTAAAGGATAATGAGGCATTTTAAAGTCATTTTTAGTTAGTTATAATATTATGTCTTTGCTTATTTTGAAGCTTCATTATCTTAATTATCCGTGCTACAGATTCTTTACTTTAAACAAATATCTTGGCATCAGATCGATTAATTTCCTAAGCTTCAAACTTTTATACGTATGGGGATAGTTTTTAACTACAGTCTTTAAATTAATTAAAATTCACTCTTGCATAATATTTTACGATGTTGAAAATGATTTGAGTCTTCAAATAAAGTTAGAAAAATCCTTAAAAAAGACCAATTATAAAGGTTTTAAAACAATTTAAGAGACAGATATTTGTGCAAAATATAATAATAAATGTTTAATCATGTATAAAATATAAATTGTAAATATAATCTGAAATATTATAATATAAATATAATTAGTATTTGTGAAAGAAAGTAGACATAATGTGGAATTTTTATGACGTAACAAATACGGAAATAATGAAAATATTTTTTAAATGAGATATATTCCTTAATATTTCAAAATGAGTGTAAAGATTTTAAGCATTACAAATATATATATATAATGCGAACTAATTCTTTGACAAGTGCTTCTTTTCTTTATATGTTGAAACTACATTTTCAGAGATGATTTTCCCTCAATAATTATCAGCGGAGCGTTACTGCTCAGTGTTTTTTCTCATTTAAGAGTTATCTTAATTCTGTTATATTAAAAACTTTTCATAAAAATCCTGATATCTTCCTTTTCAGATAAGTGATAAATCTTCACTAAGACTTCAATCTCTTCCACGGAAAGGTTACAATGAATATTAAGAAGGAGGTGAAGGATTGCTCAATCACTGATAAGACACAGCAGTCTTCTATCTTCAGAGGACTTGTATTAGCCCTGCTCTCGGGTGCATCCTTCTCTGTTGTCTCTATGATAGTCAAAAAGATGAAGAACCTTCATCCAGGTCAACTCGCTGTGTACAGATTTCTCGCGACTTTCATCATGTCTATGCCCGAGACTGTCAAAACTGGACAAAATCCTTTGGGCCCTCCAAATTTTCGCTTCTTTCTTATACTCAGGGGTATCTTCGGGGGAATAGGGTATTTTTTGAACTTCGTTGCATTTCAATATTTGAGTCTAAGCGAAGCCAGTGTGATAATCTTCAGCACCCCTGTCGTCGTGACTATTTTTGCCAGACTATTCTTTAAAGAACCTTGTAATATTTTCCAATCAATTACTGTTATACTCACATTCGTAGGGATTATGTTCACAACCAAAGTGCCAGCCCTTTTAACAGATGCACCAGTCGTTTACACTAGTGAGAAAATATACGGCCTTGTCGCGGCCCTAATTTCTTTATTTTGCATAAGTGCCATGCATTTAATTACTAGGAAAATAAAGAGTGTCCATCAATCCATCATAACATTCAATTATAGTTGGGTAGGTGGTTTGGAGACTGTTTTTCTGACAGCAGTACTTGGAAATTTCAAGTGGCAACAATGCGGCATTCAAAGTATATATATTTTGCTGCTGGCATTGTTTAGTTACAGTGGGTTAACGTTCTTGGTGATGGCACTTCAATGCGAATATGCTGGAATTGTGTCCACCATGCGAGCTGCGGTGGACATAGGTCTGGCATTTGTATGGCAAATATTTATTTTCCATGAATCGCCAGATTCCTATGGCATTGTAGGCGCCGTTTTAATCTTAACTTCCATTATCCTTATAAGCTTAGGTAAGTGGCTGACAAATTTGGAAGGCAACTTATTTTCAAGTAAAAAATTCCAATGTATGTCAATTTAAAGTATAATTTTAGAATATAGAAAAGGGAATTGCTTCATTAGTTTCAGTTCCCTTTCAGGTTTTGAATAATAAACATTTATCACTCTTCAGCCAACTATGTTGCTGCGAATCTAAGTCTGGCATGCGTTTTGGACATATCTTCATTTTTCATGATGTAGCGGGCATCTAGATAATTAGGAACTACTTTTGTCTATTATCCGCATTTATTTTGATAAATGTTTTACCAATTTCAAAGAAAGTTTTTTGTATTGAAATTTTAGCAACATCTCATTTTGGTACAATTTTAGATCGAATGAAATCAATCAGATTTCTAAGTTATTACAAGTGCCTTCCATCGTCCTTGTTAATTTAGACTAAAAACTCTGTAGATATTTTTGTGAAAATTTAAGATGCATTTAATTTTATTCGAAATTTCGTGAATTTTAAATCTGACTGGGAAAATTATTTTTAAAGAAAATTCATTTCTTATAATCATATTATTTTATATTTATTTTTCAATACATTTTCTTATATGGTAGACTTTTAAAATATAGAATTGAATATTCTGGATGACTATCCAATAATTTAATATTTTAAGAACCTAATTATTAGTAAATAGATTTATTTTTAAGTTTTGATTTCATATAAGATGCCGTATCTAATGGTGAGTTTGAGAAAAAAGAAATAGATTTCAAGAATTTATAATATTGATAATGAAGATCTATGAAATATATTATATTCATTTTTTATCTACGAATCGAGAAATAAAATCATTTTTCTAAATAAATGTGAAAAGTGTACAGCGAAAACAGTGTGATAAAAAAATAAATCACAATGAGTATGATAAGCAATTTGAATGTATGATAAGAATTTTATGAATATGAAAATTTCTAAACATCCATATAATTAAAATATATAATTTCAATTTAATTTAAATATTTCTTTCAGTACCTCACACTTTTAAATTTTCATTTTGCTGTGAAGATTCTTGATAAAAATTAGCATATATATTATTATTATACTAATAAAATTATTTAAAAAATATTTCTAATTAATTAGTATGTTCCACATGTTTTTCAAGATTTACTATGGCAAATGTTTTATAATGATTTATTGAAATGTTATGCCTTATACTGATAAGTTCTTTGGTGCAGCTAGTAAAATCATTTCTTTATTGAAGGATTAAATCAGAGAATCAAAAATTGTAAAATGTATCTAGAAATACGATTAAAATTTCACATCTAGCATCTAGATATGCAGTGGCAATTATCCGTAGTCGATCGTTCTTCACCTCATATGTTTGTCTGTAACTTTGTTTGATACAGTATCACGATGAAACACTTCATTCGATTACTTCAATTTACTTCCGATTTGTCTTGTATGTTCCTTGATGTCATAATAAACGACTTATATCTAACGATTTTTTTTATTATTTTTAATTCATTTCAAAATGGCGACCATTTCAACAATTTCAGTGTTATGCAAGTCTACGGCGACGTTTGCCACCTTTTAAATATTTCAACCATTTCAGAGATTTAATCACAATTTTGTTAACATTATTAAATATTTAATTAATATTAAATATTTAATATAATTAATATTTACTTATAAATTATAATTAAATATTAGTATATAATATTTTAAATATAATTAATAATATATTTTTTATAATTGTTAATTGTAAATATTTAATTATGATAAAATGATTGTTAATTGATTAATTGTTAATTTTTAATTAATTATGATTTTGTTAATTTTGATAAACATTACATAAAACAGTCATAAAACATTACATAAAACATAAACATTACATTACAAAACATTACATTCGACTGTACACTGATTGTATGTGTAGTTTTCTAAGATACATCGGGATAATGATGACATCGCCTCGAGATACGTATGATGATATCCGACATTTAGGAAGAAAGGTCGTCTTTATTATGAGTGACAATATTGGACAAATCTTTAAATTCTACGAGATTTTATTATCTTTAAATACTGCGAGTAAGATTTTTATTTTTTTCAATACGAAGTCAACTGTTTATAGGACCTACTAATTCATTTTGTATAAATTACTTATTAAATAGTAATAATATGATATAATTATAGAAATAATCGTAATAATATGATTGCTAAAAACCTTGCAATAGCTTTTCATATCTGAAAAGCTATTTCAAGCTTTTCTTGTCAAAAGTGGAAACAGGACCTTTCTCTTGATGTTATTTTCTGCACTCTATGTAATAAAGACATCACATCTATGTTTCTAAACTCATTTTGCGTCTAAGAAGAAAAGACAGTGACTAGTGTGCATTTGTCCTTTATTTATTTCTCTTTCTACTATTATTCTATTGCATCTGATGAATAGCCAACAGAACTTGACGATAATAGAAATATGAAACTTTATTTTTGATCTTGCTCTGATGGATGAAAATAAAGCGTAGCTTGAAGAAATGGACTTCACAGCTGTAAATGAGGCCCTGGGTATGGTATTCAACACCTCTATCATATTTGAATAACAAAAGAGATATAAAGAAATGAAAGAATTAATTCATTGTGCTTCTTATGATTAGCACCTGGGGAATCTTAACTCATTACTCACAACCCATTATGTCACAGTTCAAATAGTGTGTAGAGTATTATTGTTTTGTTTTTTAAAAGGAGAACTGGATGTAAATTAATTTATTTTAAATATGTCTGTATACTGAAAAGTAATCCCCCATCCAGCCTTGGTATTCAGATAAAAATGTTTTACGTAATTGCATGTAGTGAAGTAATTATTAGTATATTATTTTAGGGCAATATTATAGTCATTTGACTGAAAAGCAGGAATTCCATTGAAGCAATCTATTTTAACTGCATATAATAAGGCCAATAAACAGAGTAGCTACGAAAAAAAAATCACTTTGGATTTGCTTCTGTAAAATGTTTTTCCGAAACATAATATGATTTTTTTATGTTATCATTACCCCAGTAAAATGTTCACATATTAAGAGAAGTGTTATTCCAGAAGACAAAAACATTTACGATGAAACTTTTGGCAACATTGCATTCGGAATGCAAAGATTGGCCTTATCACCCCAATTAGGAAGAGAGAAAGTGTTTCTTCAGAAAACAAATAAGCTAAACATCTTCTATATAAACCGAGGAATTATTAATTATTATTCGTCACCATTAGAAACGAAACGAAGGATTATAAGGTATGAAATAGATCGGTAGGAAAATAAACTTCTACGAAACCGTCTGCGGTACGCCAAAAGATGTCAGTGTCATACTGATAACCTCGTAACTCGTGGAAAATGAGTTTACCAGCAGTAAAAAACTCTCCCCCAAAATAATAATGAGAAATTAAAACATGAATCAATTAAAAAAAAGATTCCAACCACTATTCCGATACACTGTAGCATAAGAATATTGTTGGCTTTATGCGCTTGGATCCATTATATCAACCTATGCATTCTGTATACGATGACACTTACATTATTATATAGTTTAAAAAATGAATACCAGAATAAAATCATTATCAGATAAAAAAATTCAAGTGTCCTGAAATGGTTAAAGCATAAGTAACATTCAGTAATAAGCTGAATGATCTTATATTGTAAACTAATGATCTTTATAATTCGATATTTAAAATATTCACAATGATAATTAAATGCCTTGTTATTTTCTTGCATATAGTAATGTAGGCTAAATTGATTGTTACAAAATGGTTTTTAAACTAAGTTTGAAATGTATTAAAGTTAAAGAAAAAATTGCACATTCCAAATTGTTACGATTGAGAATATAATTTTTTTTTTTGAAATTTAAAGTGGTAAAATAATAATTTTTGTACATTAATATGTTTTGAAGTCATCAAGGTAAAATGTTAAAACTACGATTAAGTTTAAATTAATTAAAATTTATTTGTAATTTCGAAATACATTTCTTAATGAACACATAATAACCAAATACGTGTCAAATTTGATAGCTGTATAGTCGGTACAGTTATTAAATATAATATTTTTTTTGCATTATGCATTACGAAATTTATAAATAGTCTGAAAACATTATCATGTTTCATTAAAAGAATTTATGAACTTTTTTTAAATAACGACTGCTGCTCCCATAAACGGGTAAAAGAGTCTACAATTAAAAAAAAACATAAAAAATGGAGAATATTCTTTATAAGGAGAATATTTACTAACCCCTGCAGGGATAACAGCAATTGATTTTTTTAAAAACAATTCAAATATGAAACATCGAATGTGAAACCAGCTCGCAAGAACGGTATTACTTGAACAAACCACACACACACACACACACACACACACACACACACACACACACACACACACACACACACACACACACACACACACACAAACACACACACACACACACACACACACACACACACACACACACACACACAAGAAATCAATATTTGAAAATACAAAGTATAATTTAAAACATTCTCAAAACGATCGACAGACGACAGATTTATTAGCAGAGTATTCCTTTGAATTCTCAATACTTTATTGCAATCTGAATTAATATAAAAATATGCTGGTATAAACATACATATAAAACTAATAAACTAATACCACTAGAACAGCATTCCACACAACGAGTAAACATATTCATTCTCAAGATAAAATATATTTAAAACAAAAATAAAATCGCTGAGAAGACTGCATAGTAATTTTTAACTTAAAGACACTACCACATTACTAATCAAAAAGTAATGAAATCACCACTATATTCAATTCTCAAAATCAGGATTTTACAAATAATAAGGAAACATTTTCGTTTAACAATACAAACATATAAAGCAAATAGTTATGAAAAGAATTTTAAAAATTCAACTAAAACGCTTATGTGTAAATGTTTATAATTACAACTGGTATTTAAAATCAAACAGAGCAAGCAAGCATTAATATAGATTCATACAGAATCCAAATCATTCAAATCCAAACTTCCAGAACACATTTAATGCATTGGGAACCAAGACATGAATTTTGTATATCATATGATGTTCGGTTGCTTAGTTACGTAGGTGTCAACTTTTAAGTATTCATTCGATTAAAATCTTCGATTATAAGTAATTTCTACCATTGGAAAATTATTTTTTTACTGAAGTCACAAAATTTGATCTATGTCAGGAAATTCTAACATCTTCAATGAATACTTCATTATTTTTATATATGTTAATTTTACAATTTTGCTATCTATGACCCAGAAGGCGGCAAAGTTAATGGCCCCGAATTGTTTCTGAAAAACTTTAAATTTTATTTAAAATAAAAGATTTTTCTATTGTAAAAAATTCCCCCATAGAATCCTCAATATACTATACAAATCAATATCTCTTCAATTTTTCAAAAAGAAGAGACTTTGGGTAAGTAATTAATTCAAAACAAAATTGAATTTCCAGAATCTGCTTTCGTAATCGTAAAATTTGAATCAATATTTGGATTAAATGCTTTTTACTTTATCGTATATCTATTATAGAGATAGTATAATAATCGTCAAAACATTTGAATTCGAGATTTTGACGAATCTCCACATTTTAGACCTCCCTGAGTTCGGAAAACATTTCTGAAAAACAACCGCCTATCTGCCTGTGACAAAAATAACTCAAAAAGGCGTTGAGTTTGATAAAATTTGGTATACAGTATTTATACCCGATTTCTTGGTTTCTATCACATTTTCAACCAAATCCGTCCTTAGGAAGTCTATCTGACTGCTAAAATATAAATTAACACGATAACTACAAAATGAAGGGAACTAGATGAATAAAATTACGCAAGCAGATGTAACATCTGTAGTTCTATCAAATTTTGACCCAATCCAACAAAGGCTTGGCCGTTTGTTCGTCTCTTCTTTCAGAAACATGTAACCACGATAACTAAAAAATGCAGTGACTTAAATATTTCAAATCTGGTATATGATTTTTTAACTATATATGAAGTTTTGTGAAAGTTTGTTCTAATTGGTTGGAAATAACGCGTCTGAAATTCGATTTTTCGGATACTATTAACCACATGTCATGAATTAATAGCCAAAAATCTCGCCAAGGCTTAAGAATCTAGGATTCAGAGAAAATTCTAGATTCACGCCATTCACGCCAAAGGTAGATTGAACTATTAAGCGAACTATTGAATTTAATGCCATCCATCCAAAGTATTCTTTGAGATAGCACTTTTATCAATGAGTATGCGATAAATTTTTGAAAAGACCACTCTCGCTGTTTATTTTATTTATTTTGAGCTTTTATGAAAGAGCATAATCATTTTTAACCTTTTAATTTATGCAAGTATTGTTCCCATGAATTTCGCCTATGCTGCAGCAACTCCCCGTCATTCCCACTTGTAATTTTATAAGGATTGGAGATATAGAGGTTTAAAAGCGATGGGAGAGAAAGCAATTGCTGAGAGATATTCGATGAGTTATCATATGCTAAGTTGAAAGCATTAGTTAAAGCTATGTAGATTAGATAACTAAAACTTAAGTTTATTATATGGTCTTTTGTTCATGTGGTTAATGAGGAACTCCATTTGATGATTTGATTTTTCCGAATTCCTTGGGGATTGTGCATGTACAGATTTATTAATTATCTTTTACTTATGGCTTCTTTAATAACCTGTTTACGCTTTTGGAGGGGGATGGGGGTAATGAAAATTTTAACTCAAGATTATCATGTTGTTTTAAATGTATTGACACTTTTATTATTTTATTACTTTTTATTACTTACTTTTATTATTTTATAGAGAATTAATTTTATTATTTTTGGTATACTTTTGTTATTTTTATTTGCTTATGTGTCTATTTACTATTTATCTTCTTTCTCTTTTTAATGTATATTATTATTCTCTTATATTCATCTTTTCAAATTTTATACAAGGCATAAAAATTCTTATTACATTTTAGGTTTGTTCCTTTAGATCATATGATGTCATTTTGTGTTTTATTCCCATGTTGTAATGAAGGCTTGAAGATTTTATATTGTCTTTTCATATACACCCTGACCAGAGAAAGTTAAGAAAATTCTCAGGAAGTTATAAGAAACATTGTAATCAGTTTTTCTATTTGGAATCTACCTAAAATAATTTTCATATAAGCCATTTATTAATAGGTAAATGTATAAATAAAAAATGATGGATTTATCCACAGTGAAGTTGGATGAAAATATTAAAATCTTTTTTCGTTTTGCACTTCTTTTATAACTTTTTTTTTTTTATCTTTGAAACAAAATATTTCACTCGAGGAATATTCTGCCGCCTGTCCAGAAGTTGAAAAATAAATAATATTCAACGTGATATTGAAAAAGTTCAACAATTTTCGAAAGAGTCAGGATTAAACAGGAAAATATTTCTTCTGTAAGTACACGTGAAAGTAAACGTAACTTGAGACAGCAAAAAGGTTCACTATGACCGTGAAATAGCAAAAGAATAGTTCACCAGATGTTGCAAAATTCGTTACTTAATTCAAGGAATGTCTTCTGGATTATTTGAAATTCTCCAGTCTAGCCATATTTGTATTAGGTACCGGCAAAATTCACCATCTTTCAAAATTGTATTGGGTTGTTCGGAAAGTAATTTCGTTTTTTCTCGACAGAGGAATTAATTGTATTTTTTTGCACCCAACTTCACATTTTAGCCGTATAATTTTTATATGCTTTGAGAGCTCATATAGCAAGGCTTATGTGTGAAAAATTCCAAATAATTATACGCAGAAGTTTTTGGTTGGTGCCCTTTTAAATATGGAGAGCGATAAGCAGCATTTTCGACATATCTTACTGTTTTACTACAGAAAGGGCAAAACTGCTGTTCAAGCCAGAAAGAAATGGACCGATGTGTATGGAGAAGGTGTGTTGACAGTACGCCAGTGCCAGAACTGGTTCGCTAAATTTTTTAGACGGTAAAACCTTCACCTCAAATGAGGAGGTCAAAAACCACCTCGATCCGTTTTTTGGCATCAAAGACCAAAAATTTTATGAGCGTGGAATGATGCTACTACCAGAAAGATGGCAAAAGGTGTTGGACCAGAACGGCCAACACCTTTTTAATTTAATTTAGTTTCATTTATTAAATTAAAATTAATTTAATTTAATAAAGTATTTGTTTATTATACGAAAACTGTCTTTCATTTCCACAAAAAAAAAAAAAAA
>JAPMOR010047666.1:21644-38058 GCA_026543865.1 Argiope aurantia | reverse complement strand
AACTTGTAATAATAATGGAACTTAGAGACTTGAAATAAATTGCTTGTAATCTAACCTTCGGTATAATCATGACCTTCTTTATCCAACAGGAAAGTCGATGTAGAGTGCATTATATTTATTCATCATAAATTCAATATGGTCACAATAGAACTATATTATATTTATTTATCATATAATTTTAGAATATTCGAATTCAATTCTAAAAAAAATTATAATTTTTCAAATCTATTATAGTTTTATTAACTAAATTACTTACTTAACTTGGAAGAATTCCTGAACATACTTTCACTTTCTTGAGATCTACTTGCTTTTTACTATTAAAATTTAAACATTGTTTAGCTTTAACAGCACAGTTTTTGGTATTATTTGAAAGGTTATGCAATATTATAGTTTTATTTTACGCTTTAATTGATTATTTTAGAATTTTAGCCGCCCTCAACATAATGCAAATAAAGACTCTTGAGCAGAAGAAAAAATATCCAAAAACAAGAATAATTCTTTTCAAATTCAAACATTTTTAAGTTATATATCTTTTTAAAAGAAGTGAAGATTAAAATCCTCAAATATCGAAGAAATTCCAGATGAAGTAATAGAAAGCTGTAGAAGTAATAGAGAAATTTTGAAGTAGTTGAAAGTAGGAATTTCTCTCACCACAAAGAATAACGCTTCAAAATGTCTTCTGAACTCTTCAGAAATTTTCACCGATTACAGCGGAAAAGTAGTTCTTGTTTCCTATTTGAAAGATAAGTTGAGATCTTTCTGAAATTTAGGAAAAAAAAGCAGTCTATAAAATGCAAAGAAACTTTTCGAGGAAAGATTTCTGACAAAAATTTCTGCCATTTTGGAGTGTCAAAAAGTAACAAAGTCTTATAAAAATGAAGTTGGATTTTAAAGTCATTTGCTTTGCTTGCAAAACATAAATTTATTTTAAAAATTTCCGAAGCTTAGGAGAATACTAAAACTTTGATCCTTTATGCTGAAAACTAGCATTTTAACAACATGGATTAAACAATCATCTTATAAAATAATTTTATATATTTGTTTTTTTTTTATTCTTTTATGTTACTATACCATCTAAAGCATTAATATCTAAAATATTGAAATTTAAAATCCATAAGTTAATTATAACCGGATTAAACTTTTCCTGAAGAAACGTAAATTAGACACAACATTCAAAGTAATAAAAAAAGTTAAAATAATAAGGTAAATAAATAATCGAAACAAACTTTATAGGTATCAAAAATGAAATTGAAAATAGAGGAAGTTAAGCTAAAATAATTTTCAACCTATCATTGGCCATTGTAAAGTATAATAGGAAAGCACTTAGAGTATGAAGAGATCAACCATGTTGTAAACATTTACTGAAAAAAATTTAATCCTTAACTAGAGACGGGAGTCAAAATGACCCCGCGTTTTTTATCAGCTCTGATTTTCACGTAGTATTTTGTAATTGAATGCAATCATCTCCTCAGAACTTTCAAGATGTTCTTTTAGCAGTATGTAGTCAAAAGTCTACGCATGAACATGCGTACAACCGAATTATTCTTTTTCAAATTTTTTTTATTGTTATTTATGGAGTCATTGACTCCATGTCTCTGAAATTGCTCTTAATTTGAATAATGAAAAAAGAATAAAGAAATATTCTTAAAATAATATCTTAAAATGCTTCATTCTTCATTTTTGTTTGTTAAACTGTAACAGTTATTAACATTTGTGTCATTCTGTAATATCTAAACAAAGTAAACACTCATTAAAAGATTATTTAGGTTTTTCTAACAAACCTTTCCAACATTTAATATTATAACATTTAACATATTAATATTTTAAGTATTTATGGTAACCACATAACTTCTAGAATGTATTAGGCCGCGGTGGCCTGGTGGTAAGATCTCGGCTTCGAAACCGGAGAGTTTGAGGTTCGTGACTCGATTCCACCGAAGAACCGTCGTGTAAGGGAGTCTGTTACACGTTAAATCCGTCATGACCAAACGTCCTCCCGCTGGTGTGGTGTTGAGAGGGGGGTGCCAGCTCAGGTGTTGTCCTCGTCATCTGACCGCGGTTCAAAATTACGAGGTCCGTCCCCAAATAGCCCTAGTATTGCTTCAAACGGGACGTTAATATAACCAAACCATACCAATCTAGAATGTATTGTGTTTCCAACAATAAAAAATTACAATGCGTTTACAAAAGACAAAAAAAGAAAAATAACAATGGAGTCATTTTGACTCTATGTTACCATATCTCCAGTTACGGGTTAAAACATAAACCAATATATGAAAAGTTCTAAAGAGTGTGGTTATATGAATCAACGAAATTTATGTTATTTTCGGAAGCTATATTAATTTAGCTAAATTTAAAAGAACTATCGCATAGCTTTTATTTTTCTGTTATCAATTTTTAGTTGTTTTAGTAAATTCATAAATTAGTATTTAGTAAATTCATAAATATATGCACTTGCTTAAAGCAAATTGTAAGAAGCAAAAACATTCTTGTAATGCTTCGTAAATTTTAACAATAGAGACTATAATCACAGAGCAGAAAATATTATATATATTCTAAATTAAAAGACAATAATATCAGGTTTTCGCTTCAAATTTATGTTATACTTACTTTTAAAAATGTTAATTAAAAATTTAGAAAAAATAAATCATTTTTTTTTCTTGTTTTATGAGATTTTTCTGATATAGAATGAAGTAATATAACAGAATAAAATTGTTGGAAGTTTATGCAGCGCACATTGCAAAATATCAAAAGCATTTACTTATACAGTAACACACACACGAAAACATTATTGTAAATGATTAACTAAGAATATATCCTCCCGGGGGGCGCACATCGAAATGAGATGAGATGTTTCTGGCCTGATGGTTGGATCTCACCACTCTGGAGGGTACATGAAAAGGTGGGGGTGTGGCTTCTCCATCGATGACGGGACGTACTTCCTTAGGGAAGGGTTGTACCGCAGCCGGTGATGGCCCTTAGGACTCAACCATAGTTCCCGAAAGTATTGCTGTTGAGGCAGTCAGGTCATTTAATATTATTTATCCGTGCGCCTTCGGGCAGTTCGGAGGCTCAGTGATATGACTTAACTAAGAACATGAAGGGAGGCTAGTTGCAGCATTGGAAGGATCTACAGTCATATAGAATACATGTGACGTAAACATCTAGTAGCTGACGTATGAAAAGCTTAGGTAGCTTACTTAAAGGCAGATTCTACTTTAGGATAAAAGGGCTTGAGAAGAAGAAAATAAGCACTGATATCTAACAAAAATATTACATTAAAAAATGCTTACACGAAAAGCTTAGAAAGAAATTTCTCACTCCTCAGGGCAATTTATAAAAAAAGAAACTAACATTTTATAATGTGGAATAAGATACATTGAAACAAAAGAGAGATATTAAAAAATTATGGACTCTAATTTTATCGTGAAATGTTTCACATAAAAAGCAATAATTATTTCTTTCTCTTTTAATTAATTTGCTGTCTGAATACTGTGAGAGGATAATTAAAGAGAAAAACTGCAAGCTCCATTTCCCATCAAAAACACATCCATTTTGGCAATTTTTTCGCAAAATGCAACACTAGCATAGTGAACCACATGAAAAATATTCAACAATTTAAGAATTTGAGCTTTGTTAATGGCGGCTTACATTTAGTGAATTGCTTTTTCTCGAAATTATCCGTGAATATAAATCGCACTGCAGCTGTGCTTTAAAGAGTTTTTAATTCCTTAAATTTCTTATGCAAAATCCTCTGTTGTACAGCATTTATAAAAATGAAATAGTATATTTATATTTTCGTGACGAAAATTTACTATTATTAACCAAACTTGCAGTTTTTAAAATTTATGCATTTCCAATGTATTTATAGTATAACGATAAAGTATGTTAAATTTAAGGATATTTTTATATCCGTTCAGATTTAATTAGTTCGCACTCCTGAATAAAATACTCTGTCAGACTTTTAAAGTAAGCACATAGGGCTATTAAGCAAGCACAATTATTTTTATATAATTAATTGTGTTTAATGTAAATATGTTTTGATTAATAAAATGTTCTTGTATTGCGCATACAACACTGGCTAAAAGTTTGAATTTTTTTCTCTGTTCAATCGGGATTTTTTAAAAAATTTTTTTAATTTCCTTTGAATACGGTAAATTTCAAAGATTTATTTCCGCTGTTATTTATTACATTTAAATCATTTGGCAAAATCATGTTATCTTTCCTTTTGCCAGACGAATAATTGTAACCTTAGTCTTGGCAAATATTAAACGCAATTTTTCAATTTTTCATTAAAATCAACTACACAGATATTAACCTTGATATTCTGATGATGTTAATATAATCTAACTCTTAATATAATTTGCAATTTAGTTTGTCATTTAAAGTAGAAATTAGTATTCTTTACTGTGTTTAGAACCATATACATTACGAAATGATTCAGATTTTGCAAATTTTTTATTTTTTATTTTTGACCTGAAATTATTTTTATAAAAAAGAAAAACGTCTCAAAAATGTTGAAAATAAAATTTTATTTTGCGCCCTATTTTCGTTTTTGTTCGCCATGAATCGCTGCCACGTAAGTTCACATTATATATTTCAAAATACTAAATAGAAAGAAATAAGCTTCATTTATTATTAAAATATCGTTATTTAGAAGTAAAATTGTTGAAATATAGTACATTGTTTATTTTCAAATGTGAGTTTATAATGAATATTTGCTAACTACTTTTTTGTTATTTTGAAGTGCATTTATATTTTTTTCAAAAAGAAAAGGTTTTTTTTTGATTAAAAATACAGATTTTTTCTATTAAAATTAAAAATATCGTTGCGAAATTTTAAAAGAAATGTATTTTTCTGAATATTTTTTTATTTATTTGTTCCTTATTGTATTTAAATTCTATTTGCTTTGCCTTATAATTTTAAAAAAAGGTTATTTTTGTTGCATTTTTCAGGGTTATGATCTCAATAAACATATAATTTGAAAAGAAATTATTTAACATTAAAAATTCCATATATATATGTGCATCTTTTAACTTCAAATTCGAAATATATATTAATATTTTTCTTCGATGGGTGCAAAAGGCTATTTTCTTTTATTCTGCTTTGATTAATAATAGGATTGCAAATAATGTTCCTAATGTATCTGACTTCTGATAATATATACTAAATTTATGAATTAGTACAAATAAAAATAAATTAAAACAAACAGGAGTGGTTTTCCGAAACATTCTCGCATAACCTTCACTAAAGGTCTTATCTCTTTTTCTAAAGTCTAAAATTGCAGACTTTGGATAAGGACCCGAATACCTTGAAACACGCTAACGAATTATAGTTATGAAATAAAGATCTTTGGTTTAAATCTAGGTTTTTTTTTACTTAGTCTATGGGGACGTCTTTATATCGGCTGATTGACAACAAAACTTCGCGATGATCACAAGATAACATGACAAATTTCATTGATTTAATTCACTGCGTTTTAATTCGCGCGAAAGTACAAACTTACAGACAGCCAAATGTAGAATCGATATGCTAAAAACTTTGATTAGTATCAATATTTTAAATAATAAAACTGTATACCAAATTTCATCGATATAGCTTTGGGCTTTTTTACTTACTGAACTCAGTTATTTTGGACGACCAGACAGACAGACTTCTGAATGAATTTCGTTAAAAATTAAATAGAAATCTACAATGTTGGTCATAATTCCATATGCCAAATCTTAGCCATCCAGTCAATAGTTTCTCAAATAGCGTTTATACAAATAGACAAACTGAGATAATACAAAAAAAAATATTTTTCCAACTCTAAAAAATCTAAAACGTAGAGAATCATCAAAATCTGTATTTTTTCGATAATAAGGTTTCATCTTTACTTCGTATATAAGAAAGTAAAAAGACACAAAGAGTTTCTTAAAATCACTTTAGAATAAGAACGAAGCAATAATTTGGAATCTTTAATGTTAATTCTAATTAAAATTCTAACAAATCCGAATGGTGTACCTTAGGTGAATTTTCAAGCATTTTTCATATAATGGCATTTAAACTCAGAATTTACATTTTTTTTTACAATGAACTCACTAAACAACATTATAATATAATGTTTCATTAGATGCTTGTTTCATTTAAGAAAAGCTAAAAAATGCAACTTATGATACAAGAAATATTTTATTTCGAAATGTCCACATCATGATGAGAAAAATTTAATGGAGTTTCCTCTAGATGAAGATTTACAGCTCTATAAATGTGTAGGAAGATCTAGTTTGTGAAATAAGGTAACACTTTTAGGGCGAAAAGTTGTTACGACAATTTTCCACGCGTTTAACTTTCTTGGTGTAGGCTTCAATGAGAACATTCAGCTTTATGAATCATGAATCTCTAAATTTCTTTATTTCCCTGAATTCTGAAATTACTTTCTGCTGCAGATAATTCATTTTTCTACTAACACGAACTGTTATTTTTATATATAATCATTATTTATCATATTTGTAGAATGCTTTTTGAAAAATGCTGCAAATCTTGCTTATATACTTCAAATTTTGAAATGGTTATACTTATTAAGAATAATGGTGATGAAAAAAAATCTGAAAATTGAAGGCTTTCGCGACTTATATAAATGTTGCTTATTGATAAAAGTTTCGCAACACAGTTTAAAGAGAAATTATAAGCCTTAAAATATTCAATTACTTATAATTCGTTTAACCGACGAATTCTGAAATTAATGACATTGTTGAATCTGTGGGTGTTTTAGTAAATTTTATGGCTCTGCAATTTTTTTGCTTTTATAGAGTCAATTCTAGTAATCTAAGAATATCCAAAAATCTGTGAAAAATCGAGTAAAGAGCATTGAGGTGACATGAGGCATAATTTTAAAAAAATTGAAATTTATTTCGAATTTTTAATTTACTAATAAAATTGTGTTAATTTCTATCAACATTTTAACTGAATGATATTTTTTTCTATAGCTCTTTTATAGAATCCTTCATTTTCCCACCAATGAAGATTATATCCAGTTATTTACAATAAATGGTGCATACTTTCAATTCATTGCTCAATCTCTAATCTTGACTCTCATAATAAATTTTACTTGAAGGAAGGACTTCATGGATGGACTTGTTCTCCACGAACTTTCAATGAATCCTCAATGTCAAATTCGCAAACCAAACCCTTGTCATTATTATTTCCATCCTCTGACAATTGATAGAGGTAATAATAATGGTAAGGGTTTCGATTCATTTCCCTGGTTTCCTTTGGCTTCATGGTAAAAAAAATAAAAAATCATAATCTCGAACAGCTTGCGAATGGTTAATGAATGGTTTGGCTGGAAAAGGTGTAAACTAACTATCTCAAGGTTTGGTAGATCACGATTATTTTGTGAAATGTTTGTTAGCATTGCAGAAAATCCCAGCTGATTTGGAACAGAATGTATCGTTTTAAATTGTTTTTGTATAGTTTTGAGCATTCAGTTGTTTTCATTTCTTATGTGTGAGGACTTTACATATAAGATAATTATGAGCAGTATGAGTGGGGATCAATACTATGATAAGTGACCGATGTTGAAAAGCATAGTATGAAAAAAACAATAAGGAACTTAAAAGACAACGTGATGAAATGTCCTAGCTTCTAAATTCTCCGAACAATAATATAAAGCCAGTAGTATCAATGCCTTGGTGCTTTTTAATAAATGAAATGCTCCAACTGCTAAAAAATATAAATCAGCAACTTAGAATCGCAAATTTGATTAAAAAAATAATGATTTAGCTCTATAATGTCATTTTAATTTTCCTTTATCTTTCTACGAAGGTATAATTTGATAAAACACTCTATGGGTTCAATATATTGAATTTTTATAACATTCAGTGTACAATGAGATACATTAAATTGAATTTATGATATAACTTTTTCATAAAATATTTTTTTCACCTTTTCATTCTTTATGAGGCAATATTCAAAAATTATCAATTCTATAAAGTGTTGGATAAATACTAGAGAACTATATTAAGATTTTTTTTACATCGATTGTGTCTCAAAAAATATTACAGTTTCAGTTAGAATAAATGCAACAAAGTATATTCCGTTAAAATAATTAAGTAGCAACATAGCTCTGTAGGTTAATTTTTTCAGTAACATTTAAACTACATGCATTCAAACAAATTATAGAAGATACAAATTAGATTGAATAAAAGCCACTAATCTTTAAACTAATTGTGAGTAAAATTTTCTTTTCTTTTCAATAATCATCCAAAATCTTTAATAACAAGAAAAATATTCACTAACATGCAGAATTAGACTCTGTGCAGGGCCGCGGTAGCCTGGTGGTAAGGTCTCGGCTTCGGAACCGGAGGGTTTCAGGTTCGAGACCCGATTCCACCGAAGAACCGTCGTGTAAGAGGGCAGTTGCACATTAAATCAGTCCTGACCAAACGTCTCCCCGCTGGTGTGGTGTGGTGAGGGGGTGCCTGCTGAGGTGTCGTCCTCGTCATCTGATCGCGGTTCAAAATTACCAGGTCCGCCCCAAAATAGCCCAAGTGTTGCTTCAAGCGGGAAGTTAACATAACTAAACCAAACCAAAACTGGACTCTGCGCAATGAATAGCAAACAGATGCAAGCTATGTTTAGGTGGCATTTAGCAAATGTTTAGGTGGCATTAGAATTTCATTCAACATATGGTAGAAATTTGTGATTTTAGTGTAAATGCCATTTACTTAATTTCATCGATGTAGTTGAAAGTGTTTTTGAGTTATCGTGTACTTTCTCTATACATACTTCGTGTACGAGAAAGAAAAAAGTGAGAGAGAGAGAGAGAGAGAATCAAACTTATATTCCAAAACATTATAGCATTATGGCATTTAATGCACTTTGTTAGCTTGCTTTCTATATCTTTATAAATCAAAAATTCTTATCTTTATAAATCAAAATATTTAATAATAAACAAAATTATTATACAAACAGAAAAAATGTATTTAATAACAGAACAAATCGCATGGGTATAAACGTAGCAACTGAAACAAAGAAAAATATCTTAAAACTCACCAACATAAATTAAAATCACAACACCAAAATTAAGTTGCGCTTCATAAATGAAATTTGGGAGACGAGTTTCCTCCTGGAAAAATAATATCTAATTTTATTTCGTTCTACATTATTGATAATAGTGCTAGTATCTGTATTAAGGACATGCAAATCATGTGACATAAACATATCATGTAAGCTTTGTAAAGATTGATCTCTCAGAATGGAAGTTGTATGCGAAATGTCAGTCAAGAATGCCTTTGCGAACACAGAAGATGCTACATCAATAACTTAGTGTATTTGTATAGGAGATCATATATAAGTTTATAAGTATATATAAGACAATATATAGAATGTCATACAAGAAGTTGAAATGAAAGGAGTTTTATACAAGAAGTGGTTTGGAATGAGTTTATAGAAGAATTTGAATTGTGATGTGTTTATCCAAGAAGTTGGATTAAGAGAAGTCTATAAAAGAAGAGGGTTTTTTCTTTCACGATTTTGTAGAAAATCTTGGCAAGGATACTCCCAATGCTCCAATGTCGACCGATCACTTGAAAATGTTGCTCCTAAAAGATCGGAGACTGTTCAGTAGTTTGATGGGGAGGCCATATTTACAGCATGGTTATGGTGCATCATCTCGCTACTGGAATTGTCTGAAGTTGTCTGAAATAATAATATGCAAAGATTCATTACTAATAGTTTCATAAACGAATGCTTCATAGTTGTAGAAGATTGAAATGTTTATATTTAAAATGCTACAGAATCAGATCTTTGTAAATATAAAAGTTTAATTGAATTAATAAGAGAAAATTAAGAAAAATGCACAAGGTAGTTTGGCTTCGCAATTTCAATAGAAATACATTTATTGACTCAAACAATACAGAAAACTAGTCACATTTGGAACAATTTTGTTCATCCAAATAATTTATTCTATTACTAACGTTGACGGTTAAAATATTAATAAGGAATGTATTTTTCTAAGAATTTCTTGTTGTTTCATTAGACTGAAAAACATGAATTTAAGTGAATCAGTCTACTACAAATTATTGCGGGGACAAATTAAGAAACTGATATATTTCAAAATAAAAGCTTACGTGTAAATCTTTCCTTGCATTCAATTAATATCCAAAAACATTTTTTTTTAAATTTGAACTTTAATTCTTGAAAAAGAACGTGATTGAATGATTTGATGCATGAGTTTGAAAATTCATTACAACATCAAAAATATTAATATAGAATGTGTAAAATCATAGAGATTGTCTATATGAAAACAATTACTACTTTTTTAAGTTGGACTATAAATTCTATTTAACAATTATTTTTATCATGATTTCTTTTAGACATTTTTTCTCTATAGCTGAATGGTGTTTCTGTGATACGAAGATCCCTCCTCTTAACATTTCTTTTAATATTTTGCAGCTTCGTTACTTAGTTAAGTGAAGTGAGAAATTAGTGTTCGTTTTAAAAAATTTCAGAGCAACAGATTGCAATGTTCATAAGCCGAAAATTCATCATTCTATGCTAAGTAATAAGAATGATTGCTGTGTTTTTCTGCAAGCGTTCTACTTGCTCAATAATTCTTTATACCTTTTGCGCATTTTTAAATGGTATTATATATGTACTTTAATTTGGCAGTTTTGTGAATTAAATATTGAAATGTAAACTGGGTATTTTATATATAAGAATTATATATTCAAAGTTTATATACTTATATGCAATTCTTATCTACACCTAGTACATAAGAATTGACCGTTTATTTTTAAAAAATGTCATTCGGCTTAAAGTACAATCTTTGAATAAGTGTCTTTTATACATTATAACAATTAAGTATTAAATAATAAAATGCAATTTAAGAAATTAATAAGTTCAAAATATTTTGTGTTGAATAATTCGCATTTGTAATTCCTCTGTTAGAAATGTAATCTCTGTAATATAAGTCTATACTTACAGCATTTTTACGAAATATCCTTTTACATATTATTACTTCAGATTTTTCCATCGTTTGGCTTTATTTAGAAATCTATATCTATACTTATAATAAAGCTCAATGTGTGTGTGTGTGTGTGTGTGTGTGTGTGTGTGTGTTGGCGCTCTACAGGCCAGACCATTGGACCTACAGCTACCAAATTTGGCACGTGTATACCTTGGAGGCCGGGAATGTGCACATGGGGGTTATTTTTTCGAATTTTTAAATAGAATTTTATTTATTTAAAAATTAAGCAAAATTTTGATGTGTTTCTGCTATAACCTCCGAAAATATTAACGCACAAAAAAGATTTTTACATGAAGTTAAAGATCAAAAATTTATCTTTTAAATGATACTAATGTTTTAATCTTAAAATTAAATTTCTATTTTTAATGAAGTTTTAAATAAATATTTTAACTATGTTTTTCAATAATTTTTTTCGGAAGAAATAAAAATTAAAATTAAGCACGTTTCGCATTCATGGGAAAAAATTAGCTTTTTTCAAAGTGTTGCCATCACATTGATTAAAGCCCCAATTAAAAATAAATTAAATCCTTTTGGAAATGAAATCTGCAAAAATATAATTTTCGGCACGTGTCTGTAGGAAATGAAACAAATATGAAATATAATTTTTTCTAAAAAATAAATTCAAGAAAAATTATTTATGATCTTTTACACTCTCTATACAGGGTGTTTATTTATTACCGGACCCATTTTGATGTTTAATGACTCATAAAATAATGAAGATATAAACAAACTTATGTAATTTATTGATGGAATAACTCATATATTTTCCTTTTCAGGTTTGAATCTTTTTACTTTTGTAAATATCGTCTGCGCGTGTGGTTAATTTCAGATAATTTCATTTTCCAGTCTAAATATCTGTACTTTTCTAAATATCTTCTGCTTATTAATTGCATTTTTCTCTCTTTTGTTTTTGGCAACTATTGAAATGTTATGTTTACTTTTGATGTATTTGTTCTATGTAATACTTTTGTATGTGATGTTTTATTCGATCGGATATTAAGGAGAATGCATATACCACAAGAGAAAGCACAGATTTTATGGTGGTCATAGAGTTAATTTCCAATCAACTAAATCACTGACTTTTAAGAGTTAATTTCCAATAACTTAAACTGACTGATTTATGAAAATTTGAATATCACTATTCAATAAAAAAAGGATAATTTTAGATTTTCCATCGATCGCTTCAAAGAAAATACGCCAATCAGCTCGCAGGTTTCTCTAGATTAATTGGCCTAAGATTATGAAAATGTTGAGTTTTTCTAAATTTTTAACATTCAAAACTTCATAAATAAGTCTTAGATGATCGTGGAAAATAGAAACATTCATTCATTTATTTAAAATTTGGTGTGTCCAGAATATTTCTCAGAATATGATACCTTACTGCATTAAATTTAGACCATAATTTTTGAAATATATTTATATGCAGGAACAAAATATTATTATTGATTTCATTTCAATCCTTTTTAAATCAAACTAAAAACTGAATTTTATGCCGAATATCAGAAATTTTTGTTGAATTATTGTTTGAGATATTACATAAATTATGAAAAATATTTTGTAGTTAACATAAGTTCTAAATACTGAGCGATTCTGTTTGCAATACTCACATTCAATAATAATAATAATTAATAAATAACAATGAAGATGATAAATAAAATAAAACGCTTGGTTTTATTAAATATATCTTAATATTAATTGCAATTTCATCATTTACATTTTAAATTAAAGTTGAAGTTTTGCCGGAAATGACAACAAATTAGCAAAATATATATAGGAAATTGAACGAAACGATCTAAACAGTATAAGTTTGGTATGACTATCAAAATTTGAAGATTATTTAATTGAAAATTGTAGCGAGTGGTAATACTGGCGTACCGGCTGGTCGCTAAAGGCGGCTAGTAGAAAATAATCCATTATTTTGTCTATTATCTGTATATATTTTCCTTTTTTATTTTTTATTTTATTTTTTGATGAAACGAGCTGTTTATATTTAAATTTGTTGAAGAAAATAAATCTCAGTATATGATTATGGATGCAAGTCAAAATGGAATGCCGGAAAATAGCAACGTACAAAGCATCCATTAGTCGATGTCGTTATTTGCATTTATTTCTTTTATTATCTTTTCTTCTTTTGCAAATGAACAAATTTTAAAATTAGCCTTTCCAAACGATAAATAGATTAGATGCAATTCTTCAGCATATTTCTGCATCTTTCTGATGATTTGAATATTAATTGAAAAAGGAATAAATGGTACAAAATGAAAATATTGCAGTATTAGAAGAATAAGTTCAACTTTTTTCGGCAATCCATCTTTAAGCTTCGAATATTAGATATGCTGAATTGTTATGAAAATCAAACAAAAAAAGATTATTCCTTTGCAAAAAAAAAAAAAAAAACAAAAAAAAAAAAACATTAAAATGCTTATTTTTTCGCAGCAATATATGCATATCTATTACTAATTTTTTTTTAAGATCTCAAATACTTTTTTATCTTTTAAAGTGAATTTTATTTTATTGCAATGAAATTAAACAAATTTCAACATTTTTAAATAAATTTTTCTGTAAGATTCCTTGAATGTATCCTTAATATTAATAACATTTAAATGTCAATAATTCGAATCTATCTTGATTAATGGAGCTTATCCTTACATAGATAGTTGTATGTGTATCCATTCATGCAAAACAAAACGATAGAATTCTAACTTTACGAAACTTTCAGCCTTTACAAAACATGATATACTAATTATCAATGGAATTAGACTAATTAGAATGTTTTTAGTGAATTCATCTGTAGATCTATTTCTTTTCCTTTGAATTTGGATGTCATGATTTCCTCTGAATGTTTTGTGAATTTACTACATTTTTAGAATAACTCTTAAGTATGCTAAAATTATCCAGATTATTATGGTAAACTCGAAATAAAAAAACTATTAATTACAAAACAATTATTCCTCTGGACGGATTTTATAAATGAAATGGAAAAACGGATTTCATACGTAGAACAGAAAAACAATAGAATTAGGCTAATTAGAATGCTTTTTAGCGAATTCGTCTGTAGATCTAATTCCTTTCTTTAATCTTGTGAATTTACTACGATCTCAGAATTACTCTTAAGTATGTCAAAATTATCCAGATTATTATGGTAAACACGAAATAAAAACTATTAATTGCAAAAACATATTCTTCTGGGCAGATTTTATACGTTGAATGGAAAAACGGATTTCATAAGTAGAACAGAAAACAATTTTAAAAAGAAGAAAAATACTAATAAATAAAAAAAAATTTTTTGATCCCAAAAAAGTAACAATGGAATTAGACTAATTAGAATGTTTTATAGTGAATTCGTCTAACCTAATTCCTTTCTTTCTTTTTGTTTAAGTTTTATTATGTTCAGAAAAGAAGTAGGTATATACGTATTGGTATATACATTAAATCATTTTGCTTTATTGTATTACTTCTTACGCTATATATATATATAAAAAGAGAAGATATATAAGATAAATATAAATATATTTCAGTATTCATCGGAATCTTGTTTTTTGAGTGAGTACAAAAATCTTTTAAATAATTATATCTTAAAACTTTATCTTATGTTTCCACAGTGATTGTTCCTACTTTTTAATTGATTAAGCTAATTCCTGGGAACAGTAGTTCGTAAGACACATCTAATAATCTACTGAAGCCATACCTCAATAATCACTATTTAAGATTAGCTAATTGTAGATATGGCCATCTAATATAATTTGGAATCATCTGCACATTAATTGCGCTATTACTAAAAGCATCTTCGCAGAATGTATCCAGCATATCTGAGAGTGATCTGCAAATTGAACAGAAATGGGTCAATTAATCTCTCTAATAGGCTCTTACATGAATGTCCTAACCTTGTTCTCGAAGATGAATGCACCTAATAAAGCTTTAAGTAACAATTATTGATATTATACATGTGTTGACATACTTTGAAGATTCCCATGACGAAAGCTTTCTACAATTCTCAAGATGCATTAATCGTTTATTCATTTTTCCTAGTAGTTAGTTTGAGGATCATTTATATAATGCAAAATTATACTAAAATAAATATTAAAGCGAGGAATAAAATTTTTAAGAAGTCCTAGAAAGTTTCTCAAGAGTTTAATTTTTTTAAAGGAATTATTATCGAAGACTTTGTTTTGATGAAATGAATGTATGTAAAATTTCTGAAGATAAACTTCACAGAAATATTTAACATACACTGATGGTAAAATCATTGGAATTTATTTGACATAAACTATTACAATTGGCAAAATGTTAATATATGTATTTGTGATGAAATGTTTGTAACTCCTTTTTGTATTGCATCGTGGTGAAATTTTTCTAACTCCCTTCAGATGTTCGTAACTTCCTACAAACATTTCATCACGATGCAACGATTATTAATAAATGAACAATTTTAAAACTGTTTTTTTTTTAATTTTCTAATGATCTCCATGATATTTTTAAAACACTTCACAATTTTTCCTATTGATATCTGATATTATGGATTCCCAAATATCCGAGGAAATGTTTGATAATTGGTATTGCATCTATGCCTATAATATAACTTTCAGAATAGTTATAATTATGATGAAATATTGAAAAACAATATTCTCTGTTTACAAATAAAACTATGGAAATCAAGAATAGGGTGATGAAAAGCTGTCGTACAAGTAAGCTGGCTAATGGCTTCCTCGTTGGGTAAAGCAATCTTATAGGTTAGAGTTAACTCCACTTAGATGACAGAACCATACCTTTTACATGAGAGATTTTACCATGATTGGCGATTTAACATCTTCGACAGAAGAGTTTTAATCCTTCTGTTAGGTCTCCACCCTCAGTTTTCATCTCTACAGCGACAAAGATTATTTTATTATTTCGATTGATATGGGAGGTGAAAATAACTGATTTATAACATTTTGCTTAATATTATCAAGGGAATGAAAAGCTTTACACCTATTTTTATATCTTGTTTTAGTGTTACAGTTCTCCCATGACTAAAGTGATAATCTCAGGAATGCTTTTATATGCAATCATGGTACTTATTAATGCTTCGTGTCACCTTTAATAAGCTTTGGGTATAGTTTGTTGCTTTTGCATTTAAGGTATAGATTTTAAAAAAAACTGAAACGAAACTTTTAAAACAGTTTTACAGAATTAGATTTTCAAAGCACTTTTTTATCTCTTGACACGTTTCATGTTTATAAAGAGGGAGCTTTGTGCACGAAAATTTCTTGCATATCTACTGTTATAATTTCAAGCTCCAATGTCAAATTAATTTTTCAAGCAGGCATTTTTAAATTAATGTGCTCCCATTCACACACCAGAAGAAACGAATGTGTTTCTCTTTGATTAATTAAGCCTAAAGTTTGAAACATTAGCACAATTTTTGAA
>JAPMOR010047666.1:0-21634 GCA_026543865.1 Argiope aurantia | reverse complement strand
ATTTCTGAACAGCTCTAAAAGATGTAAATACCAAATTTCGAGGTCATGTTATTTGACGAATACAACTTGAAACACTTTGTACATGTATGTATATGCATGACTCCTTGTATATGAAAAAGTTCTCTATATTAACGTGAAATTCAAGATACAAACAAACTTAATTAAAGATAATATTTTTAATTTTCTGACAGATTTCTATCATTATTAAGCAAAAATGTTCTTTAAATAACTTGTTTTATATAAATGTGATACGCAAATGGCAGTTGAGTTGAATTCATTTTTTTTGTTGTTGTTGCTGTTGTTGTTTCGTGTGGGTTATCTGTTAGAACCTTTTTTATTACGTTTATATTACGTTTCTACCTCAAATCCCATTGAAATAAATTCTCTCTTAACAACCTTCAAAGGCTGTTAAGAGTGAAAGGCTTATTCACGTAGTAGGGATAAAAAATATAAGCTTCAATCAGCTGTCACCAAAGACCGAAATCTTCATACTTCAACTTCTTTTCTTATTCCTATATTTTATTTTTCCAACTATTTTAATATAAGATGAATGTAATAGGAATTAAGGAAATTTTCTTTAATAGTAGCGAATAATTAGCTAACACTAGCATGACTAATTTTTGTCCAGATATTTTTTTAAATTTAAGGTTAAAATGAACTAAGATTTAAAAAATAATTTAGATAATGAGAATTGCTGTGAAGAAAATGCATCTGCTTTTCTGAGAAAATACTTCTGCTACCTTTGTAAAATATCTCTGCAAAATAAAAAAGAAGGTAAGGTAATAAGTCCATATATATATATATATATATCTTAAATATCTTAATCTTTATAATTTATAAATTTAATTATAAAGATTTTAAAAAGAAATTAATTTTGAAAAAAAATGAACTTTTTCCTCAAGTCCGCCACTAAAATGCATTTCAGGACAGTTTATTCGGAGTTAAAAATCTGATTGGAACTAGGATTAATCATTTTATATTTTTTAGACAATTTTAAAAAGTATACAAATATATTGATTAAAAAAATTAAGCTCCTATGAATAAAAAATGGTAGATCTCATTTTTAGATAAACAGGGACTACTTTAGATAGACTTATTTTGTACGACTGAAAGGGGCATTCTACATTATAAAAATCAAATGCGTAGATTTTTAGATTACATTTTTATAATATTCCTTTGTCATTTCATCATTGGAAATCCTAAAAAAAACTAAGACAATTTTACACACATGGATAGAGACTCTTTATTCTTGATATAACACCCTTTGTTTTTGAGATTATTGATGATTCGTTTATTTCTGAATTAAAGTGGAAAATAAAAGCATATTATAGAATATGAGAAATATTTGAGTACTGTATATCTCATATATACATTATAAGAGAGTTCAGGAGCGAAGAAAAAGTTCTCCAGGTTGTAGAATATTTTTTATGTGTGTTGATATAGATACGCATCTTGTCTTTAGAATCTAGAAATGATTCAGAAAAATATCAAACCTATCTTTTTATAATGAAATCTAAATCAATCTAATCCTTGTTGATTATGAAAGAAATTAAATTAAAAGCGTTTAGGAATTAGATTTGTGAATAAATTCATTCATAAAGAAGCTGCTTGGTCAAAAAAGAAGCTACTGAATTCATAAAGAAGCTGAGAGTTTAGAAATAGATTTTTTTTGATTAATGTATCTTAGATTATGGGATCTGTGGTCAGATGAAGAGGATGAAGCCACAATTGGCTCTCCATACCCAAATGTTCTTGCAAAATTGTGGAGAGAAAGTTGCCAGCTCAGGTGGCGTTTTCGTCATCTAATCGCAGTTTAAAATTACAAGTCTCTAGATGCTATTGAGATATCATTGATAGTAGGAAAAAATCCACATTCAATATAATCAGGATATTTTCTTATAAAAACGTAAGCATTTTAAAATTCTATATCTATATTGTAGAAAAAAAATATTAAAAACTTCAACCTTCATTGAAACTCTGGAGATTTTGAAGTATTAGAAAATACGAAATCCCTTGATAATAACAGGTGACACTTCAAAATTTCTACCGTACTTAGATGTTTCTACTGAATATAACAACAAAGCATGCATTTTTGTTGTTGTAGTTTCTTTTTTATAGCATGCATGAGTTAAACCGTCTGTGGGATTTAGAAAGTAAAAGCTGTTTTGAAATAAAACAAAATCTTCCACAAAAGTTTTCTGACAAATATATCTCACGGTTTGACAGGTCAAACAGTGACAATATCTTAAAAAAAATAATAGAGGGATTTACAGAAGTTTACTTTGCTTACACTACAGAAATTTATTTAAAAGAATTTCTGAAGTGAAAAGCACTGAAGTACATTTTTTTATTTAACTAAAATCAAAATAATATTTACTGAAATGTTATTTTGAATAAGACGAATGATTTTAAGATGGATTTATTTCTGTAGAATTGCAAGAAATTCTCTGTAAAGCAGCAGAATCGAAAATATAGGAATCAAAATAAAAATTAAGAAATGCATTGAAATCAGAATAAACCTTTCTTTAAATAAGCACAAATTATAATTAACATTTTGAAGAATTATAAAAAGATCAGATAATAAAAAGAAAAATAAACATTAAAAATTCGCCATTTATTAAAAATTAATTTATTTATTAAAGGCTGAAATTAATTGGAACTATCAGTTTATCAAGAGTCCATCTAATTTTTTTTAGATAAAGTAGTTTTAATATGAAATTGATGAGCATACCGCGCACACTTATCTGATTTTACAGCAATATATGAAATGTCTGATAAAAGTGGTGAGATCTGAATCATCAAAATGAAACTCTCTTTATATGTTTCTAATAAACATTGATATCTAACTGACATTGCTCTGGGAGTTGTATTATTTTTAATAATGCTAAATAAATATATAGTAGTATTTTTTTATCTAGCACTACGATGATTATTTAGTAAAATTTAAATAAACATATAAATAAACTTACTTGATTGAAACGAATTTTAAAAACAAAATAATTTTTGTTATGCTTCTTAAAATTTGGAAAACAAAAGTTTGTAATCACTGCCCAAAAAAGCAAATAAACTTTGAAAGCGGGAGTTAATTCAATAACCTGGTGAAAATGTACAATTGATGTAATTTCTCGAGAAATTAGATTTAATTGCTAAATGATTGTTGAAATAGGAAACAAAATGACAATTTATTGGTTTCACTTCCCTATTTGGATGCAATATTTCAAAAATACAACAAATAAAAGGGGTAGTTCCAATTTATGACATTGTTGAATTTATAATATTATTTCCTTGCGCATCAAGTATCCTCCTAAGGAAGATGGTTTATAAATATAGTAATGATCAGAATAGATGCTGAATCAATAATCCTCGGCCGTGGCAAAAATTTGGTGATAATTTCGTGATTTGATGATGAACTTGGTGACAGTGGCTGCAAAAATAAAGGATCCCGAATACTCGAGAGTCTTGAACTCCATCAGAACTCGATTTCCAAAAGTGTAGTCGAGTCGACTCGAGAATATCAGCTCAAGCTAGTTAATGAGTGAAATTCTCTCCTTTGAGTGTTGATCTCCTACAAGTCATCTCGGAACATTTCGTGCTGTTGCGTTTGTTTAATGGCATTTGGATGTTATTAATTACTGAAGGTGATGTTCTTATTTATGTTTCAGCTGTGTTTTGTTGACTCTGCTTTCTTGTAGATAAAATGTCATAATCCGTTATTGAGCCTTTTGAACTTTTCATTGTACATTTACCAGATTTGATTTTTTCCATAACAATATTGAGAGATGACTTATTGTTTAGAAGAAAATTAATCAACGAAGTTCATTCGGTCAGTTTGTTTCCCCAGACCTGAGTGATTGCAATAAATAAAATTAAAATCAAGCAAGTGAAATGAAATTTGAAATGCAATATTGACATAAAAGTCTCAGCTTTATGCCAAATTATTGAAGCATTCAGCTGAAAGGTACCGTACTGAGACAGTACAGAAAATATCTAAACAAAAACAAATTTATTTTTACACATAAGTGTCTATTTAGTTTTTTTCCCCATAAATGAAAGTTTTTCTAAGTAATAATTTGAAATTTCTAAATAAAAATTCTAAAGAATAAAATGATTTTTTTATCCATTGGGGTCTTACCATATAAAACAAAATACGTTAATCCAATAAAAATAATCATATTATTATCTTAAGATGCTGCTCTCAAAGGATTAAATAGCAGTACCTTCCTCGCAAGTGTAAATGATGAAAAAGTCACAGAAATTTCATATAAATGAAAAGATAGATTTCATGAAAAACAAAAACAAAAAATATTGAAACAAAAATTTATAATTTTTAAATCTTTCTGGAAGGGACTTCACGTGAAATCAATTAATTTTCTCCTTTTCACAAAAATTAGGAAACTCGCTGAGTTCAGTGAAAAATTGATTTGAAAAACAGCAAAAACAGTAATATAAGCCCCATATCTTATAAAAAAATGTATTATTTCTATTATTTTCCTAAGCTATAATGCCAACAAAATTAACAATATAAAATATTGCGCTTTGTTGTTGAAACACATTTAGGGATTTTTATTTTTAAATTTTTGTGAATAACTTTTTTATAATGAGATTTAAAAGTTTAAAAGATATTGAACGCTAAATATTTTTAATTCATTATATTTTTATTGCAATATCGTCTGTCGTAACTTATTTATGAAAGTTAAATATATTTAAAATTTCATCAAGACAATTTTCAGTTATTAGTTAAAACTGCGGTTTCCTAAATTTGCTCGTTTCCGGTACATGAGAAATATAATAGAAACTTATATATTTAATAATATTTTAACATCCATGATCAGATTTAATTATTTCTTTCTCGTTAATGATACATTAAATAAAACATTTAAAACGAGAACATTACACTGGAAAACATGTAAAAACTGTTTTTACCTAATTAAAAACAGTTCTACATAATTTTGCATAATTTAACGTAAACTTATTTTGAGTAATAGAACCTCTCTTATTTACATACACAGATAACTAAATATTTGATGAGTTATTTACTGTTCACAAATGTGAATTGTGTTTTATTTGCTGTTAACATGGTAAATTCGAAAGATTTACTTTCGCGTTTAATGCAGTTAAGTCTATTTGAAAATTTTGATTTTGTCCTTTTTTTTTCTTTTTAGGGGAACAAAATTAAATAAATAAATATCTGCCGCATAATTTTTTTATAAATATATGCACATATTAAAATCATAATTTTATTACTTTAAATTTTATTCTAAATTTTAATTTAAAATTTAAAGACTATTTTTGTATTTTAATCCCATTCCACATAACGGTCATCGTCCATTTCTCTTTGCAATGATCTTTTAAATTTTTTAAATGGATTAACATAAATTTATATTTAAAATAAACTCTGGAAAAGTTTTTTGAATAACTTTTTTTTGAACCTCCAGAAAATTGGATTTTTTGTCTTTCCAATATGTTTAAGCACTGTTCTCATGTGTTCACAATGGATAGACTAAAATTGTGATTTAGAAAGAAACTTCATTTAAATTCAAGAAATAAATAAATTAAAAACAAAATTATTGAATGCGATACTTTTTTGCAACCAAATATGAGTTACATAATCCTAAAAATTCATCTTCAAATGCAATATTTCTTGCACATTAATGTTTTGTCATTAACATGGAAGAAAATAAACATGCCATGAAATATCCACAATTTTTGGCTATTAAAATGTACTAAAAAGTTGCATTTTTATCATTAAAATTACAAATTTCCACCTTTAATTATTTAAAAAAATATGGTATTTCTCATTAATTTTTATAAGAAATTAGTATATCTCATTAATTTTTTAAAAAATATTATGGTAATTATCATTAATTTTTTTAAAAATATTATGGTAATTCTCATTATTTTTTTTAAAAAAATTATGGAAATTCTCATTAATTTTTCTAAAAAAAATAGCGACAATTTTAAAAATAGATATATTTTTAGCTAAAACTCATATTTTCGTGATACCACAGTTTAAGAAAAATTGTTCAAAAGGGTGTCCCAAAATTAACGCAGGATTTGAATTTGCCACCATTTGTGCAGTAAAGTATTGGCAATCCTATTTACAAAATCCAATTTGACAACTAATAGTTTAAGGTAGTAAAAATGGAGTGTTAAAGGATAGAACAACGTGCGTATATTATTGAACAATTTTTCAAAAATAATGAAAGTTTTGGGTGATTTTCTTTCGTGTGATTTAACACCATTGGATTCCTTTTTATTGAGTTATTTGAAATCAAAGATCTATACCAACAAGTCCACAAGCACGCATGCATTGAAAGAGGAAATTCAACACTGCATCAACGAAATTCAGCTACATTTATGCAAAATGGTCATAAAAAAAAATTCGGCAAAAGAGTGTGTGTGGCAGCAAAGCTGTAAGGCCATTTGCCCTATATGTTATTCCAAACATAGCCCTATCTTGTGTACTTTACAATTCAATAAAAATATAACAATTTAAAGAAAAAAAAAATGTGTGTGTGTGTTTTATTTTTATTTTATTAAAATATTGCGTTATTACGTTGCTCTATCGCGCTCCATTTTTACAACCCCTAAACTATCAACTGTCAAATGATTTTTTAATAGGGTTGCCAATACTTTACTGCGTAAATGGTGAGAAATTTAAATATTGTGTTCATTTTGCGTCATCTTTTATATACTTTTTCGATGTAAAGGCACTTGAATGAGCATAAAATATATGGAGCATTGAATATCGAAAATTGCATAAAGATATGAATTTTATTTGTCTTTTTTTTCTATTTTATATTATACTTTGATATTCTTCTTACACGATATACATGGATGTATTACATTTTGTTTTGAATAAAAGTCAGCTGTGATATATTGATCTTCATGTAAATAACATTCGGTTACGCAAATAACGTTCATATAACTAACAATGAATACGAAGAAGAATATCCAAAAGGATGCAGAAAATTTCATAAATTCAATTTAAAATATGGAAATAGAATTATTAATATTATTTATCAGTAGATATCTCAAACTCAGTCAAATCTATCTGCTGAATACTGAGTAAAGTCTCAGGCATTTTGCATACAAATATATTTAAAATTAGTATTTTTTTTTGTTATATTGTATATTTTTCCTTGGAACACTGCAAAGAAATGCAAATCATGCTACAAGAAATATTTTAACATGAAAAATAATTCATATACAGCGCGAAGCAGAAAATTAAACGAATCTTCCAGTATAAGATTTACGGCCTTATAAATGTCAGGGCAAGATTTAGTTTGTGAAATAATGCACAACCTTTAAGGCGAAAAGTTGTTGAGGCTCACAATTTTCCATTTGACTTCTCTGTAAAATTCCAAAAGAGTAGGTTTTCGATTTTATGAACTTCTTACATTTCTTTTTGTCCTTCAAATCTGAGACTACATTTATTTTATTTATTTTTAATGGAATTAAACTTTTTTATTATTTATTGAGATATATGAAATATTTATTTCTTGCTTCTTGAAAAATGCTACATATCTTGTTTGAATGCATGAAATTTGTCACGTGTTTTTATTAATCAGGAGAAAAAATATGTGTATATAAACTAACTTCGTATTAAATTGTTATTCGTATACTGAATTTTCTTATAAGATGATTTCAAATTTTTGAATAATATAAAAAAAATGTTTTTAAAAAAAATGTTGTTGTAGTTTTGCTATTGCTGCTTTGCTTTTTTTGTTTCCATTATAAAACTTATTTGTTTTCAAATAAACATTCTTTTTAAATATTTAGAGCAACTATAATACGATTTAATTTAATTTTTATTTAACAATGTTATTTCTCATAATGTTTATTAATAAACTTCCTAAAAGGAAAAATCAAAATCTGATATTTTATTTTAGAATAATTCTTTTTGTAGTTTTGCTGGCAACATATTTATTCTCTGGACATCAATAAATACCAGATGGATTTAATACAAACTGAACAAAAGAAGACCAATTTTAGAAAGCCAAATAAAAAAATGCTGGCAAGAGAAAAAAAATCTCCATAAAAAACTAAAAGTACAGTATCAGATTCGAAAGACTGCAGGTAAATAACAAAATGATATATCATCAACTTCCATTGTTGATTTATAATTTAATAATAATTGGAATAACTGATTAATTAGCGTTTTATGTTATGTCCATCAACAGAATAAGTGAAATAAATCATGCAAATATTACATTTAAAAAACATGTTAGCAAGGTGCGTGGAATAAGTACAATTTTGTCCAAAAATCAAGAAAGTAAGATTTAAAAAATTCTCTGATACATTATATATTAAATAAATTGTATTATTAAATAAATAGTATTGTATTTAGATATGTATTGCAGTATTTTTTTCAATTATATTTCATATATTCCTTTAAAATATTCATATATTCCATTCAGGTAGCACATTGAGAAGATAGTTATATTCTGAGATGTATATTATTTCATAGTATTTTTTTGTTATTTCTAAAGTAATGCCGGAAATAATACATGAAATAATATACTAGATATACTATTTCAGGTATCTGAAATAATATATCTAGTATATTATTTCCGATATATTTTGAGATGCTAAACATCTGAAAATAAAATATGTTTCTGAAAGCAAGGAGTTTCTGATATTTTCTGAAAATAAGGACTGGAACATAAGTTCCTGAAATTAGAAATGAATGTGCGGGTCATATTTACCCGAATGTTTACGAATATTACAGAATTGAACTAACGCCATCAAAATAATTCTAACAAAGTCAGGAACGTGTTTTTACATGAAACAAAGAAAATTTTCTCTTCCATTGGCAAAATAATAATAATAATACTCCACATATCAATGTTAATTTATTATTGATTCGAACAGTAAACAACAAACTTTTGATCCAAAAAAATTTTGAAAAATAATCGGGAAAAGAATTTAAACAA
Organism: Argiope aurantia; assembly: GCA_026543865.1. Classification (NCBI taxonomy): domain Eukaryota; kingdom Metazoa; phylum Arthropoda; class Arachnida; order Araneae; family Araneidae; genus Argiope; species Argiope aurantia. The sequence goes on along the minus strand of JAPMOR010047666.1, from coordinate 12,698 downwards.
TCCAATGAAGCTTATTTCAACTCAACACCTGAACCCAATAATAAGATATTGCTAAATATACCTCTAGCTTCATTTCAGATATCACTCGTAGCCTTTAATATTGATAAAAGCATCCATTAACAATCTGGATTATATTCGGTGTAACGACCGACAAACGGATGTAGGTTATTTTCAGTTCAAGCTATTAACCGAAATTAAGTTTGTCATAACGATAAACCCCTTGATGTCGTTTCTATATAGTGATAATTGTTAAATTTAATATTCATTGTGCAACATTACAGTTTCTGAATGCGTGGGCAAAATAAGCAACTGCTTTCATGTCCCAAAAGGAATTTGTATTGAAAGGATAAATGGAAACTAACACATAAAGGTATTTTAATTGAAAATCATGTTTGGAACAAGTATTTTACATCAATCAGATTCAAATTCGTCTTTTCTAAAATAAGAATATTTTAAAAGTGTAGCCGGTTTCTGTTTCAAATAACGGATGCAAGATATAAAAAGACTTATCGCCATGGATATATTTGCTTTACATCCTGCACTCCTCGTTTAAAACAGAAACCGACCCACCACGGTAAAATGTCCACGGCCGTTACGGTCGGATCAATAGTGAAAGGGTTAAATTGAAAAATATATATGACAGTTAATGAACTAACTTTTCACCAATAATTAAATTGGATACTCTATCTAGAAAAATTGGCCGTTATCTTAAAAAATCGTTTCTTGGCTTAAAATTTCAATATGTGACACAACTCAGTTTTTTCCACATATTACAACATTCAAATATGAGAAAATAAATTAATATTTAAGGAATTGTTGATTTAAAACTTTCTTTGTTTAATAATTTTTATTTTTAAATCCCATTTGCAGAATGAAATACAGTATGGAAGCTTTAAAATATGTTTCTATTTTTACATCAAATCTCTATATTTCTATGTTTACAACATTTCCCCTATATATTTTCCCCTATGTTTCTTTTTTCATCTTACTGCGTCATCCATCTTTATACCTTATTTTGAAACCGAAAATAATTCATACTTTTATCTATTATCCTTACTGATTTTGTATTTTTGTAATGAAACTAACTATTTCGATATAAATGAGATAAAGGAAACTCATTCATATGTACCCTATTTAACTGTTTTATATTTTTGCTCGTCGAAATAGAATACAAGGGAAAAAAATTGTTATAATATGCATCATACGGTATCGTTATTTTTATTTACTTCTCTTTAATCCATTCTTCTTTTGTAAATGTGCTGTATTTTAAACATAGGCATGCAAACAGAATAAATCACATTCCTCATCAATATTTCCTGTTTATTTGTAACGCTTCAAGTATAAAATGGAAGATAAAAGCCGATCATAAAAAGATAACATAATAATAGAAGAAAATGCAAAACTTAACCCTCATTCCATTTCTGAGCGAATAAGAAAATGCTGAATTCAGTAAAAAGGAAATGATTGTCTCTCAAATAAAGTTCCTTTAATTCCATTTCTGAAAAAACGCTGGTTGACTTTTTTGCAAAGAGTATAAAAAAATTGTAGACTTAACTTTTCAAATATATATATATATATATATATTCAACTAATATAATCTTTTAACTGAAAAAGTATTATTATTTTTTTTAATTACTGAGTATTTTAATAAAATGCTGAAATGTTTATAAATTTGCAAAATGATAGTTTCTCTTTTAAAATATATTTTATAACAATGAAATAAGAAGTATTTAAACACGTTTAATTCGAATTTATGGGTAATTTAAATTGTCTGATTTCTTGAATCCAGTCTGATATTAATGATATTATCCATATATATATTTTGGGTATCTAGTCAAGTAATATTTTTAATAAAAGGTATAAATTGTCTTTTCAAAAAATTACAGTCTTAGCTCATCTCTAAAATGTAATATGCTTCATAATGTTGAAATCAGAATAATTCAAACATTTTAATGTGCATTTGTCATTAATTTTAATTTCATTTTCTACTTCGTTGAATTTCCCCCAATATTAGCATTAAAGTATCGCCACAAATAGAAATTATTTTGATAAATTCAAAGTCAGTGCTAAGAAACTCTATTAGTAACCTCGAAATGTATTCTAGTTTTACATATAAAGTTTAGGAAGACAAAAATATAAAAGGAATGTAGTTTATTTCTTGAAAGAGTTTATTTTGTTATTATTTGTTTGAAAATCGTAGTTGGAAACTTTGTGCAAATCGTAGCAGATAAAACAAAAATTTACGATTGCAGCATTTCCTAAAATGTTAAATTCAGATGATAATTCCACTGAAAACTCCGTCAGTCATCTGCTTACAAATATCCTATCCATCTGCCGTCATAACGTCATTATACGTTTTTCAAATCTTGATGTCACAAATTCACTTTCAGTCACAATCAAGAATTTTGACTGAAAGTATTGTATGTGATTTGACTCCCATGTAACCCAAAGACGCTACCGGATAATAACTAAACCATTTATTTACAAAGAGAAGCAATTAATTTAAATTAAAATATTATAACACCTTATTCATGCTATCCTAAAGATGTGGAAGTCATACAGACTACGACATAATTTTTCATCTGTTGCCGAAAATATTACAAATCATTGTTGCGGAAGAAGGCAACTTGAAAAGAAATCAAAGTCCAGAGAGAGAGAGAGAGAGAGTTTTAACAAGAAAAAGACAGTCATCTCCATTTCTTCATTATAAAGTACTATCTCTGAAGGCTTAAGTAATTGCCAATTGAAAGTTCCAAATCTAATTTGGAAGAATAGCTTGTGATGTAGAATAGCAGAATGTTTGGTTAGTTATAGAACTCTATAGAATTGTTCTTCTGATTAATCATTGATGACTTAAATATTTTTCTATAATTAAGCAAGATGGATTTAGAGAAAATGGATCTTAATGCCGTTTCTCAGCTAAAGTATTTCTGAACTGCAACAGCATCTGGACAACATTGGTGTAATTATTAACTTTCTAATCAGAACTTTTTACGTGCTCAGCATCTTGCATGAATGGATTAAAGAGACATTTTGAGCATTCTTGCTGCTAAACGAGAATAAAGCATACCATTTTAAGGTCAACATAGATAAACTAGTTGTGTATGACAGCAATGCCTTCACAATCAATGTCACTTTTGTCTCCAATCAATATATTTTTATGATTTCGTTTCTAAAAAAGAAATTAATTGGTATGTTAATAATGTTCTAAATAAAATTTCAGCTTACATACAAACATATTTTAACTTTGTTTCTATTAAAACGTCAATGAAACTACAGTGGGCGTCCGAGATTCCTAGATATCGCTCCGAAATTCTCTCATTTTCATTAAGTGTAATTGAATGAATAGCTGAAGTGCGTGCTTCATTCATTAGAGATGCTCACTCTGATACAGAGATAGAGTGGGTTTTCTGAGTAAACTCAAAAAATATTCGAAAATACATTTGTTTAATAGCCATGCTAAGCGAGGGGGGGGGGTCTTTTGAATATCACTCCCTTATTGACAAGGGTATCATTAAGATTCCTAAAAAGGAAAAGTATTCGGAGGAACCTGAACTCTAATAATAATAGGAATGAGAGAATATTGTTTTGCTTTGATGTCTAGAAGCAGTAAGCATTCGTTTCATAATACTTCTTGAATCCTAATTTTTTAATTAGACTTTACATGTTATGACAGTATGCAAAATCATTATTCTTTCTGTTGTAAGAATATTATTCTCTCCAATTCAAAATTACGAAAACTCAATTCCTGTTTCAAGCACTTGTTTTTTACAGATTCTTGATGCTCGAATTTTTAAAATCAATTTTGGCACTCCCAAATCATGTACAAAATCACTCAACTCATCTTCATCAAATTCTTTAAGAGCCAAACCATAATAAGTTACAAAAATTCTGTTATTCTCATATATTTATTTCTTAACCATGACATTTTATTTTAAGAGAGTGAAGTAAAACAGAAAAGACTTTGAAATTTTGACTAAATGAGAAGTGGGCTCATAGGAATAAGAATGCTCTGTGTCACAGTAATTTTCCTTGTTGGGCCGTAATGATTTTCTTATGCAAAAATAACAAAAGTTATTGTTATTTTACAAATAGTCAATTTAAAAAGTCCTTCAGACCATCTTTTAACTCTCCACATACAAATATATTTTTTTTCCATTTCGTCAACTATTATGTCATTCAGATAAGCAAGAGAGAAATAACAATAGGGTGTAAAGGAAGAGAATTAAAATCAGCATCTTCTTTTAGTTCAATTCAGATGAAAAATAGGCATCAATTGTTTAAAAAAATATATTCAAAGCTGTTTCTTTCAAAATGTAATTATTTTTTAATCTTTATTTTTAATGAAATGCAAAGAAAGAATTTTGCTTTCTAATAGAAAGTTAAATTTTCGCCAACAATTCATTGCAGTAAATAAAATATTCTGATTACTTTAAATTTCTAATTTTGTGACAGATACTTGGCAAATGGTACTAGCAATTGCGAATGGTACTATGGATACTAGGCGGATGGATATCAAACATGAAAACTTACAAAGGAATAGCCGATGACTTCTTGGAGTGGAACACTAATCAAAATTTTCATAAAACAATAGTCTTCGTGTGGTTCTTTTGTGACATTTTTCCAATTTCTAATTATGCATTCATATTCACAGTTATTTGCTTTTTTAAATTATATTTTTGATTACTAATAGTACAGATGTAACATTTTGAAATAGAAAAGAAATCTCAAGATATAAGTGCAATATCTAGAAAAATATTCATATAATGCATTTGTGATTTTAAATCCATTATTTACCCATTTAAAAATAAATTAACTCAATTTTAAACCTGAGGTATTGGCGTTTTTCATGATTTTTACATTTATTCCAATATAATTTTGGGAGCTCAAAGTACGATTACAATTTGCTATTTATTTCGCTTCCCATTTAATACGCATTCTAAGAAAAGAATGTCAAATTAACTATCATCAACATTCTTATCTTCAAAATTCATGCTTAGGAAATTATTTATATTTTATAATATCGCATATATATTGGTTCATCCGATTCTCTGTTGACTAGCAGAACTTTCGCTTAATGGCGGCTTGAAACTATTAGCGCCTACGTCCGTCTGACTAAGATGATGACGCCCAGAACAACGTATGCTATGATCATCCTATGACAAAATTTCATGTAAATATCAATCAAGGGAGTCTAGCTTATTTAGATGCATTACATGCAAACTTCAGTAACTAGTTCTCTCACAACTCCGCTATCACATCAAGCTTGAACATGCACTGGTATGTAACAGCTAAATTGATATGCTATTGTCCTATAGATGTTATTAGCACATAGTATCACTAACACGTGTATTGGATGGAAGGAAATCGGCTGGTCATTTTTAACAGAGGTCATCTTCAATTCTTTTACAAAGTGGCTTTTTGACATTTTCGGAATCGTTTAGTATCGATATATGCATTCTAATTAACTTGGGACATATTTCATGCCTTATACAACTTTTAGATGGATATAATTCCAACATTTTTTTAAAAATATGTTATATCTAAGCTCTACATGCGAAGACTATCTGAAAATTAACTACCTAAAATTATAGAATCCTCTATAAATAGAAAGGAATACAATCCTCTATAAATACAAATATATCCTCTATAAATACATATAATCCTCTATAAATACAATAATCCTCTATAAACACAAAAAAATATAATCGATAAATACAAATAATTCTCTATAAATGCATATCAACCCTCTATAAATACAAATTCTTTATAAATACAAACGAATTCAAAGCAAGTAACCGGTCAAAATATAGGTAATATTAAACTAAGTGACTAATTTTCTTTAGAAAAAAGAGTCTGCTCAACAAAATTGAGGAGGAACTGTTTTTCAAGAGAAAAACTATTAATTTACAGAGAGGAATTTTAATAGCTCCATTTCAATGAAAAAGAGTTAATATTTTGCAACAAGCAATTACAATAGCTCCATTTCAATGAAAAAAGAGTTAATATTTTGCAGCGAGCAATTATTATAGTTCCATTTCATTAATAAAGAATAATCATTTTGCAGAGAGCAATTATAATAGTTCCATTTCAATGATAAAGAATTATTATTTTGCAATAAACAATTATTATCCATCTCAATGATAAAAAAATATTATTTTGCAGTGAGCAATTATATAGTTCCATCTCAATGAAAAACAATTATTATTTTGCAGCAAGCAATTATTATAGTTCCATTTTCAATTCTTTATTATTGAAATAGAAATATAATAAATGTTTCTATCGTAAACAATTATTATATTTCAATGATAAAGAATTATTATTTTGCAGAAATCAATAATAACATTCCATTTCATTGATAAAGAATCAGAGTTGAGTTGATAAGGCTTCTATCTACATTATCTTAGAGGAAAGAATTTTATTATTGAATTAAAAAATAAGGCTACTCACCATTGTTTATCCTTACGTTGGAAAAGAAATCTACATATAAAAATATATTTACGATTAAAATTAAGGATATATAGGACAGCTGGTAGATTTCTCAATGCATATCAACTAATACTAGAGATTATGACACAAGTGAAGTAATAATTGTCTCGTAATTGGAAGAGATCAAGAAGCTGAATATTAGTAGCAATTTTTTTCACTAATCTTGCGTATTATATATAAATGCCGAAGTTACCTTCGATATGTGTTTTGTGTTTTAAATTTCTCAAAACTACTATTAAACTATTAGTATGTTATAGTAATATTGATTTTACACAAAATTTATATTTATTTTTTTATCCGACCAAGGGAAATTTATTTTTCCTTCTTCGTTTGTAAAAACATAAAAATTATGGAAGCACTTTTGTATCTTAATTTATTTCTTTTACAGATAATAAATAAATAATTTAAATGTCTTGAAAAATCCTAGAAAGAAAGGATCTTTCTTTTTCTCTGTAAAATTTATAAAGTGGAAGTAGCCCTTTTACAGAATTACAGATTTAAATATTGCAGATTTTTTTTCTCTTTGCTTTTGCACAATATTGCTACTTAACAATTTATGCAAGAGGTTCATTTAAATGATTGTTAAAAAAGGATGAATTAAATAATTGACGTTGATCTCTCTTTTTATTCTCATCAATTGTTGTGGAATTCTTAATACGATGAGAAATTACTTATTTGTATAAAAAAGATAAACAAAATTATGCAATGCAGTCACGCATTATAGTCGACATGGACAAAAGTATTTGTTTCTGCTTATATTTTCTTTAAGAATTCAATTAAGGCAATCATAGAAAAAAAATTATGATATATATCATAATTTTTTTTCTATGATTTAATATTAAAGATTATAAAAATAATAATTTTTTATAGGTTTTTTTGTATGTTTATAAGTTATCATGCTCTATTAGCACATGTCTTATATTACTTTCAATAACAAATAAATTATTTTATCTTTTAATCCAAAAGTGCTTAAAATTATTATGGAAAAAATGCCTTTATATCTATAGGATTTTCTAGCTGAAGACAAAAGTTTTCAGAAATAGAGATGATTTGTTGAAATCATCTTTATATATGAAAAGGAAAAATAGCTGAACATATTAAAATTTTGAAAAGTATTTTTAAAATCATTTAAAATCATTATCTTCTTCTTTATTAAAAAAAATAATAATGAACTGAAACTTTTTTGCCTTTGTTCTATGCAGTAGAAATAATTTTAGTGCTTCTTTTTAGATAAGCATGTTTCTTGCATGTAAATTCGGCAGCAGTTTTCATTCCAGTTAGAAGCCTATTTTGAAAAAAATGTAAAGAACCTGACTATGTTTATTTATAATATGGAATATTGGGATAAATATAAAACTTATTACAAATTCTATTTCGCAATTGTTTGAGAAATAAAGAAATGAAAAATAAAACATAAAGACTGCAATTATTTTAAGAAAGACATGAACAAATCGTGATGCAAAAAATGTAGATATGGCAAGAATTGTATAAATCAAATACAGTTTCAGGAAATCCTCATTCCTCCCCACCCCCACCCCACGCAAACTCACACACAGAAAAAAAATAACAAAATCTCGAATGTTGATTCAACGCACAATTTTATATTTTTGATTCGGCACATGTTGTCTGTCCGATTCGATAAATTTTCCTTAAAAATGGGAGAATTTAAAAAAACTCTTTAGTTAAAATTAGATTTATTGTAACATTCTTCAGTAAAATACTACTAATGGAATTTAATCCTTTATAGAAAAATCTAAACCATCATCATATCATGACCTTCAATCTATACAAATGGCTAAGCATAGCCAATCATGGCTCTTGCTCCAGAAACCATCACAACACAACACATTTATACAAAGATTTTTAACAAAATCAATGATTCATCTCGATCACATAATTTTCCATTTACTAAGTAAATACAGTATGTTATTGGTGACTAGAAAATGATTAAATTCTTATTTTTCTCATTTATTTTATGTAAACATGATTATAAAAAAACTATCAGCACCAAAATATTCAAAACTTGGAATTACAGAAGCAAATGATTGGAGAAAAGAATGTCCTATCTTGAATTTTGTTTATAAAAATACAGAAAAAGGAATTTCTTTCTTATTTTTTTTTCTTTTCCGCTATAATTGAAGAATGAAAATATTTTGAAAAAATGTTTTTACATTCTCCAAAATATTATTTATGTTCTATATACAGGGTGTCTCAAAAACCTTGAGCGCGGCTTTTATTCCTTAAATATTAATCGTAGACATATACTGTAAATTACAAATTTGCGGAGAAAAAGGTGCAAATTTCTGTGAAACCAATTAAAGTTTTAAGGGGGATTAAACTATAAAAAATACAAAATTTAAATTTTTATACGGACCCCGTACAAAAAAATTCTCAGTGAGTAAAATGTGCCGCATCCTCTAATAAAGCCATGTACAAAATTTCAGCATTTTATCACCAAAGGTTTCAAAGATATGAAACTACATAAATGCTGACTTAAACCACTTTTCGATACCTGGATATGAGTTCGCAAAGAGAAAAAAAAACGTTCGTGTTTTAGGAGTCGTACACAATAAACAAAGAAAATACTAATTGAATAAATAAATAATAATTTTACTATTTATTGATTCAAAAGTATTGAAAATGTGTAGAAATAATAACTTACAGGAAAGATTATTTAAATTAAAGATTACATAAGATTTTTTACAAGTTCACTAACTGTGCTATTTTTAAGTTATATTCTGTAATTAATGATATAAAATTTTATAGTAATTTTCAAGAAACATAGATATTAAAATTTGTATTTAAAACTAAAGATATGAAGAATATTTAATTTTCTTATGATGCATTCCTGCGTCGCGTCATCTGCACTGAAGCTGTAAACATTTGCATTTTAATTTGTGATGGATCCTTCTCTAACTTTATTTTAACATGTCTTTGAGAGTTTTCATGATAAAATTCTGAAAATTTGTACATGACCTTATAAGAGGATGGAGCACATTTTACTCACTGGGAATTTTTTTGTACGGCGTCCGTATAAAAATTTAAATTTTGTATTTTTTAAAGGTGAAAATTTAATCCAGTTCATAACATATTGTACCTCTTTTTACGCCACTTTGTATACATACGCCAGTATATATCTACGATCAATATTTAGGAAATAATAGCCGCTGTCAAGTTTTCGAGACACCCTGTATATATATATACATCTGTAAAGCTTCTGGAATTCCAACAAAATTCATAAACATTTTGCCAATTTCATTTTAATCGATCTCTCAAGAATATTTCAGAAATTCAATTTCATTCAATGATGATGATGTCGTGTCGGCGTTACCACGGAAAGGGGGTGCAGTAGCTACTGAGGGTAAAGACCCCTGAGCGCCCGAGGGCAGATATCTGACTTCTAGCTCATATGAAGATGAAATTCACACATTCGCTTGAAGAACCCCTTTTTACAGGGGGGGGGCACATTCACATGCTTCACAGATAAAGAACAACCATGCCCGAACTGAGACTCGAACGCAGAACGCCCAGATCACGGGGAAGACTCGCTACCCTTATGCCAGGACGCCGGCAATCTCAGTCAGTAGTCACAACAAATACCATGATTAGGTGGATTTTATTCAGCTTTTAATCAGCATTTATATAAAGAGCATTTAAGAAATTTTCATCATTTTTAAGACGCATTTACCAACATTTTGACAAACTCACTTTTATTTAGAATCTTATCAGTATAGTAAATGAATCTTATCAGCTCATTTTCTATATTATCCATAAATATTTTTTCTATTTAACTTGCCTCAATTATTCCAGTAAATGTATGCAAAATCATATCTTCTATTTAATTCAAAATTTATCAACATTTAAAAAGGCAATTAATAAATTAAAGTAGTTATATGGCAACTGGCTTAAAGGGTCTTTAAACATAAATAACTTTTATTTTATTTAAATTTAAGTAAATTTAACGTAATAATATAACGTCAGCTTCTTTGAAGTAAACATTCCTTTTTCCAACTAAATGTGCAAGATATACAAACGGAATATTATAGATACTGTCCCCTCCCAAAAAAAACCCCTCTATCTGCATCCAAAAATAAAATAATGAATAAATTTTTAGAAAAAGAAGAGACTCTCTCAAGCCTAATTACGAAGAAGAATGTTATAGTTTTTGTGGTTGTTTAAGCTCTATGGACCAGATAGAGGTTTGATTTAGTTACAAAATTTGGTACAAATATAATTTAGAGGATGGGAATACGCATCTCCCAGCTATTTCTTTGAACTCTTCTTTGAACTTTAATTAATCAAAAAATAAATTTTTTCTAAATAACTTAGGGAAATATTATAGCACAGAAATAATTTTTATACCTTTTTGTTTTTTTTAAATTAGCTTTTTTTACTAAAATAATTTATATACTGTCAAATTTTTTTCTTGAATATTGACAAGATGTTTAATGTTAAGATATTTTTTGCAAAATAAATATCTTAATAATATAAAATAAGATAATTAGATTGCAAAAGATATTTTTTGTACAATTTCCAACAATAGACTTCACTGCTGTACTGAAACTCAAACTATTTCATTATTTCATCATTATCATTTCATTATTTCATAATTTTATCTTCTTTTATTCTAGAAGCAAACAAAGACAGTTTCTGCTATAATATACATGAGAAGACAATAAAGATGACTATAGAACTCCCAAAGTTAAAAAATAAATGAACGAGATAGTCATGTTTTTAATAGTTGGACTTGACTGCATTAGGGTATTCATGTGCACCAAGAACAGAACATGTATAAGACTACAAAAAACGCGGTTTTAAGGTCTAAGACGCTTTTAATCCAAAATATTATTTGTTGATATATCCGTTAATATGAAATTACTCCTGAAAGATTTAAATGAAAAATATAAATAACATTCTACAAATCAACTCATTGTCAAAGGCAGCTAATAATGAAATAAATAATAGACTCTTGACTTATGCACTTAATAATATATCTGAAGAAAAGCAGAGGTAGGATTTATTTTTCAAGTGTCTCTAAACATGGCTCAATTTCAAAACTAATTTTATTTCGTGTTTATGACATTTCTTTTTCTGTTTGTGCATCAGGTTGAGTGAATTTAATAAATGACAATTATTAAAATACTTTCCTCCACTAATTCTTAACAATTACCTTTTGAAGAAAGATATAATATAAGCGCAAGTGTGAAAGATTTACAGAACTCAACAATTTTCTTAATTTTAGGTGACAAATGAGGAATGGAATCACTAATTAGAAATTAATTATTAGTTGATAAATATAGTAAAATAAGAAAAGATAAGATAGATAATATTTATCCGAAGAAGGAAAGATCGGTATAAATGATTATAAAGTTCTAGTTCCAAACTATTGACATTAATAATTCATTGCATTGCAATAAAGCAAAACTAACTAATATCTTCTTAATCTTATTCGATATTCGAAAACTCCAATGCTTAGTGTTTGCAATGATTACTTATTCTTCATAAAAAGAATTTCCTTCAATAACTGTAGCTTATAAATTGTAATAAACTATATGAAATAGGAAAATAAATTAAATATAAATATTATCGCTTTTAAAGTAAAAATAAAATATAAGAAAAATAAAACTAAAAATTACAATAAAATCTACGATCGCAAATTTCAAGTTATCTTGTGAGAACATGTGTGTGTGTGTGTGTGTGTGTGTGTGTGTGTGTGTGTGTGAGTGTAATGATATTTTTTTAAACTTTCATTTTCAATTTTTCTAGCTGGCAAACAAAGTTTTAGAACTCGACCGATTTTGAGATGAAATAACAACTATGATGTCATAGTTCTACGCCAACCTTTTAAAAATACATCTGCTGTCAAAGAAGCATACGTAATAATAAAGCAATACTGGTAAAAGCATGTCAACCTTTTAAAAACGCATCTCCTTTCAAAGACGCATACATAATAATAATAACGCAATACTGGTAAAAGCAGGTAAAAAAATTATATGCGATTAAAAGAATTGGCATTTATGCTTTATTCATAGCCTACGCGATTTCGAGCTTCAAAACCTCCTAATCTAAACAACAACATGTTCTCACATGACAATAAATGATATTTGGATAAAAAAATAAGATAATCAATAATTGATCTTCGAAACAGCTTCATTCTGAGATGAAGCGAAGAATAAAAGTAATTATAAGGCTTTATATCCTAATTGCTG
>JAPMOR010047642.1:10192-40034 GCA_026543865.1 Argiope aurantia | reverse complement strand
TGTTGAACCAGAACGGCCAATATATAATTTAATAAAGTATTTGTTTATTATACGAAAACTGTCTTTCATTTAAACAAACAAACAAAAAAAAAACAAAAAAAAATTACTTTCCGAACAACCCAATAACTTTGATATTAAATTTTTCAACAAAGGAAATAACCAAACTGATCAAATTATAAAAATCTGAACATCGCTATTTGAAATAATTTCAACGGGGGTCTCGTCAAGATCCCCAAATCAACCCTCAGTGATTCGTCCAGATAATTATTTATTGACTTGAAATAAATTCAAATCTCCATCAATATATCAGTTTTGATCACAGAAAAATCGAAAATTTGATTAAAATGGCAGAATTTTACATATAATTTAGTAAGTATGATTCAAGAAATAGAGGAATAATAAAATAAATATTGCATCGTAATTTTTCAGCAGTATATTTATAGACTCAAACAACATATAATATAATTGTTTACTTCATTTAGAATATTTCCCAAATTTGGGAAGATATCTATGTCTAACGCTTTAGATATTTAATTGGATCGCAATCAAGGTGAACATCTTGTGCATGTAAGAGTTTATAAATATCTATATAAAAATATCTACGCTGACCATATTTATTATATAGTATAAAAATTTATTTAAGTGCTTCAAAGTAAGTTTATTTGAAAATTCCCCGTATAAATTTTCTGTTCAACGGTCGATTGTAAAACAATTTTGTACCTAAGAGAGATACTAATTATGCATATATCTGAAATAATATTGCAAGGCTTAATTGCATGAAATAAATGAAACACGATTTCAACGTTACTAGAAATAAGAAAAGTAGTAATCAATTGTTTCGAAAAAATTTTAAATACATTTTTCTATAATAAATTAATGAAATATTTTTATTCCATAAATAGGAATTGCATTTATTTTCCTTCTTATATTTCATTCGCATTATGGATGCAAAAAAAAAAAATAAAGTTAATGAAAACTTCTTTTGGAAACACACTTATTAGTGAACATAAAAAGTAGATTTTTGTGTTTACATTATTTTTATTCTTTTATTTATAATTCAATGTTGTAAAAATTTCCCATCTTCGAATCAATTCTTCTCAAGTTCATTGCAAGATAACGACACGAGAAGAGAAATTTAATCAATTCGTTGACTGAACACTTCTTGAAATATTAAAATAATATACTGTCATAGAGAGTATGATAATATACTATAGGCCATCAGGAAATGTGTATGTCATAATACTGTAGCCAAAAGAGTAAAAAAAAAATCGAATATATAGTTCTGTTTTTATAAACATGAAAGAGGTCTAGTTAAATAAAAGACTTCAAAAAGAGGCTTATAAAATTTCAAAAATTCAATTTAATGATATCTGCAAAGGTTTCAAATTTTGTGCACTAGCTAATTTCCAATGATCATATACTATTTTAATATTTACAAAACTTAATTGTCATTTTATCGATCCATTTTATTAAATTCTGATTTCGTGTTAAAGGCTTTTATTTGTTCAAGATTCAGTACCAGTTATTATGATAAACAGTAAATTAAAAACCGAAAAGTATAGAATAGTTTTTTAAAAATATTATATTTTTTTAGCACTGAAATATAAGTGTGTCTCGAAAAGTCGGTATTTTTTTAAAAAAATGTTTTAAATCTTTTCTTTCTACAGCTTTCAATTCTACTGAAAAAGCAAAGTGTGTTACAGAACCACTAAAAAAGTAAACTACAAAATATACTTAATATAAAAATTTAAAAAAAAGGACAATAAGGACTATAATAATTAGAATAAATATTTTATAATTAATAAATAATGACATATCAATGAACATAAAAGTCTATAATTCACAAAAAAATTATTCTCATTTTTTGAATGTATACATTGTTGAAATTTTTTCTCCAAAAATATTTAACTAGTAGTTAATCATATGCTCCTCCGATTCGCATTTTAATTTGACAACAACGAATTTCTGAAAATTTCCCTTTTTTTCTTTCTATGGAAAAATTAAGCTACTTATTACATAATCGGACATTCCCAAGGGATGATAACGCTACATTGTTTCATCGCTCATTATTATCACATGCAATATGAAGTCTGTAATAAATTAAAAAAAATGCGACTGAAAAGTCGATTTACAGGACTTTAATGATAAATATTTCCTGTTTAAGAAAGCTGTTTTTTCAAATAAAATTCTGCTTTTAAATGTTTCCTGTTTTTAAAATCAAATTAGAAATTTATTCCAATGTGCGCTATGGATGTACTAAAGATTTTATCCCTTTATCAAGATTTAATTGTAATTTTGGAAGTATAAATTATTCCATTGCAAATAAAATAAAGACTATGAATTATACGCGTAAACAAAGCCTACAGATAAGATATTTTTTTGATTATTCTTTCATATGCGAGCTGTTTTTAATTGCTATTAATATCAAATCTACTGCAATATATTACTTCGAAACTTCATTAATATAATTAAGGACTAAAAGTGATAAACTTTGTAAGTCCCAGGCAAACATATTGAGAAATAGACAAAAACTTTTTTTCATAGTAACGTTTACTGCATATCGTGAATAACAGTACTGCATTTACTGTTGTTCACGTTTACCGAATTATAAACTATTACTCATTAAGGACTTAAAAAATAGTGTTTGTATCTTTTTGGTAGTAAAATCATTTACCATTTTTCAACTTCTCAATACATTAAAGTTAATTTATAACAGATAAATCGGAAAATCGTAATGAAAATTAAAAGATGCAATTTTTATAATGTCTCAAGCTACAGAATTAAATATTTCTACTTTTTAGAATAGAAACACAGATTTAAATTAGGAAAGGATTTTTTAAATAATAATTAAGAGAAATATTTATTCCCTGCTGCTTACAAATTTGTACATGTGTACATCCTCGATGGCAATAAGCGATTTTAAAGTACTTGAATTTAAGTATCAGTTAAGTGATTGATTAAATTTTATTCCATGTCAATGACGTCAATTCCATACCAGCATGAGCATTTTTGTTTTTTAAATTCTATAATATTCATAAGAATAAATTATATATTAAAGACCAAAATATATAATAATTCTCTTTAAAAAATATTTTTATAAACTTACAAAAATACTAAATTTATTTTTGTGTACCACAAATTCTGTTTAGTAAACTTACATAGTCTAACAAAAATTTATCTTAAAAAAAGATTTTTATATTAATCTCTAAATAAATGTTGCAGAATGAATTCAGTAAATATGTTTCAAATATTATGCTTTAGCAATAAATTATATTAAATGGCTTACAAGGCGTTTTTATGAGAATTATTTTTAATCACTGAACTTAATTTATTTAAAAAACTCTATCAATATTAGTTGAATTTTTCCTCCGTCATTTCTTTTTTCTTAATACATTCTTTTTTGAACTTCTAGCATAAATAAATTAAAAAAGGTAGAAACATTAAAGAAAATAGGAGCATTCCATTTCTTCTGCATTTCACAGTGATTTATATTTACATAACTTATCTTCTTTTTTTTTCGACCGATTTTAAATGGTTAAAAATCTTTTATTGGCAGCACTTTATTAGCAGAGAAATTTTGGACAAACAACTTTGGTCAATTTATTTTTATGTGTATTATTTTGTAAAAGAAACTTTGGTCAAACAATAATTTATCAATTTGACAAGGAGGAGAAAAGATTACTTCATAAACTTTTGATTAATATCTTAAACTAGGACAATTTTGTTGCCTTGTTCTTTTCGTTTTTTTTACAACTGTTTTGTAAGCTGGCAATGTAATATAAATATTTCAGAACAGTTATAAATCCCGATAGTTAATTTTATATTCTGAAGAAAAATAAAGTTTAAAAAACATTTATGTGCATAAAAAATATCTAAATAAATTTAAAAAACACCGTTGCCAAAGTAATCCTGAAAAAGAGGCAACTTTGCCAACAGTGTTAAAATAAATCAAAATATCCCCATCCACACAATAATTTTTTTTTCTAAAACTATGGCAACACTTTAGACATTATTATTAACTCATTGTTGTCAATAAACATATGCAAAAGATTTCAAAATATCAAGTTTTGAATATTTAAAACTCACAAACCTCAAAGTTTAAAATATTCTTATAATTTCAACAAAAAGGTAAATTTTCTATTCACTGTACAGAGACTGCATTACGTTCACGATGTTTTGTACATTCATTAAAGTGTCATCACGCATATTTGGGAAGTAAAACGTTTTCCATTTGTTATTTATATGGTGATATGATTGATATGACACCTTAAATCTCCGATTCCATACAAATGAGTAAGATTATCGTCAGAATTCTTGCCATTCCTTTACTCCAAGAACTTTACTTCAAGAAACATTCCAAATTCTAATTTTAAAAAACCTTATCATAATTTCAGGGTGACGATGGCCGTCAACATTTCATTGCGTTCGTCAAATTCGGCAAGCAAAAGAGTGAAAGAAAAAGGAACAATGATGTGAAAAGACAAAAAAATCCTCAGTTTTTTTTGGTTTTTTTTGCCTTCAATTTAAAAAGAATTTCTCCGGCCTTCAATTTGATTTGTTGTTCATTAGCTTTGGAAGGGATTGGGTTTTTTTCTCATCAGCTGTAAAATTGTGGAATCTGCTTCTCCAGAGAATCTAAGAAATAGATCACCAAAAACATTAGGACTTGTTTTGTTGACTTGTTGTTCCAATTAGTATTTGTTTGAAAATCTCATCTTTCTCATCACTGCTCAATAAAGAATGCCGTCTTGGTTTCTACAAATGGATGCACTTCATTTTTATTCTCAAGGGGACTTCGACGGATAATATAACATCCGAATGCTTTTCCTCCGGTTAATTCCTTTTTAACCACATCAGATTACAACATAGTATCATCATAATTTTGATATCTGTGGTTTCCCTACTGGATACCTAATGAGTGATTCTTGGCATCTGAAATACTTATATAGTAAAAACAAAAAACAGACAATTCGAAAAAGGAATTTGAAAACCAAAAGGAAACATATAATTCAGACTTATAAGTATTTCTGATATATATATTCACGAAGTTGTATCTGATTTAGGCAAAGCACGTAGCTTTTATTCGTGTTTGAATGAAAGTTATCTGCTGTAATCACTTGGTTCGAAAAATATTTATTCAATTAGTTGAAAACAAAAATGCTGATTAAAAATTTGAAACTATAAGTGTTAAAACAAGACAAATAAATGTCGTTATATATTTTATTCTCTCGATAAAATCATTGGTAACTTTATTTCTTGGTTTAAAATGTAGTAGTAGTAGTAGGGAATCAAATACCATTATATTTTTCAAAAACTGACAAAGTTGTTCTAATAGGCAAGGTGATCCCAGTTTATGGTGACAATAACCCCTTTCATTTCAATGGAAAGTTTTCATTTGACTTAACCTTTCCATGCATTATGTATTTATTTTGCTACACATTTTTATTTCCATTTATAATGAGTGATTGGAAATCCTTTTTTAAACACGTTTTGACAAACATTTGCAGAAAACACCGATATATGACAAGAGCGGAACTAGAATTAGACTTAAATTGGAAATGTAGAAAAATAGCAAGGTGTCTATTGTATTAATAATTGTACCATTAAAAATATTATCAAAACATTTTATCCCCATTATAAAAAATATATTGGTAAGAAGGAACTTGTATTTTTATTGTAAAATTGTTATAAAGGGATTTATGTCACTGGGATATTGTTTAATTCACATTGTAGCTAATTAGCCCATTTCAATTGATTTGTTAAAATTTCATCATAAAAAAATTGAACAAAATTTTTAAAATTATTTTTCCTAAATTATACGCAGCTATTCAAAACACGTGTATTTTTCTCGTAAAAAATGAAAAATCATGCATTCTAGGGTTAAACCATAATTTTGCATTAACAGTTCGGCTTAAATATGGGAAATGATTAAAATAAATTAATTATTTATAAGTTAGTAATGTAAAAACTTATTTTATTTAGACTTAAAAATGAAACCCTTTTGGACAAGAAAATTTAACTAATAATTGATCCATTAATTTTTATTAAAAATTCCGCTCAAATTTTTATTTAAAACTGCTATTGCCCTGCTTTCTTACACTCATTTATATAGATTTACAAGATGAAAGAAAGATTGTCTTGCATACGATTAAACTGAGGATCCATCTAACGATAAAAACTCCAACATGTGATCGCTTTATCGCGTCTTACAAACGCGACTTTAAGAACAACATTTTTCATGGTTTTAGCTTCTACCCATTACTGACGTCCTATAACCTAACTCCGCTTAATCGAATTCTCCGCCTCCAAACTTCTCGAAATTTTTAAATTTAAAAAATAACTCACATCACTCCCCTTAATTAAGGTTCACTTTCTTCAAGTTTACTTTCCCCGCTTTTACATTGTTTTATCAGTCCAGAATTCGAATTAAGAAGAGAGTTGCACCCTCATTTGACTAATAAAAGGATACGCCGCTGCAATGACTAATTGCATCACGCCTTTGCGTCCTTTCCGTGGGAAAAGAAACGCTATTTTTAACCTGCGACGCGTCCTAATGGGATTGGAAGGCCCTAATAGCCCCAGCGCATTAAGAAGCAAACGAATAAAATAATTAAGGGTGTCCATAAACAAGAGAGAAATCAATGGGAACTACACTCAAATAATTGTTTCCTCCGGTGGAAATTTGATATGAAAGTGTCGTTAAACACTTTTTTTCGTGTTTGCGGTAATCGAATAATGACCAGCAGAGGGAGTTAAAAGGGTAATAGTAAGTTCTCAAAGCTTTGCTCGAAAATAAAATTTTGGTTTAACGTAGTTCGAGCTCAGATCTCCAGCTGTTGTTTTTCAAAAGTTCGGTTTAGAGTGATAAGGTTAACTTCCTGGGGTAATTTGGAGACGGATCTTGTAGCTTTGATTAATTTACATAAAAGGATTTAAAAAGTAAGAAATTGTAAATATAATAGTATCATGTAATTAATCTCCCACTTGATAGAAAAAAAATCATAATAACCCTATTTCCTATCTCCAGATAATATATGAATGTCCAAATACTATATATATGAAAGCATATAATTTGATTCTACACGGGTTTAATATGCACTAGGTCGGAATAGATACTGGCTATTCTATATAATCGGATCTCGAGACCGCGATCCTATAATATGAAAGTCAAATCTGATTCGACAGTACTGATAATCCGAAATGTTTGAGAATGATTATTTAAAATTATTGAAATGTGAAGAATGGTTATTAATGAATCAGCAAAATTTGAAAAAGATTATTTAAAATTGTTTTTAAAGAATTTCAGCACTTTGTTTCCAGGAAAGGGTTAAAGATGATTCTTTCCATTTAACTAATAATAAAGCTTGAATTCAAGCATTTTACCAACAAATCTGTTTCAGAAATTTTTGAAATATTAATAAATATTTATAAATTATTTCCTCTTACACCTTCTGTGATTTGTAGAGAGCAGCATTGTAGCTGCTATATATTTACTAAATTTGAATCAACATAACATGTTTCAGAAAATATGCGAATATTATTAATCATTTCTAACGATTAGTATTAATTATATTATGGCTTTAACATTTTGCGTTTGAAAAACGAGTGCTATTCACCATAAAAATGACTACCTGTATTATTTAAATTTTAAGAACAAAATAAGCAGAATATGAACCTCCAATAATAATGAATATTTTTTACTTAATGACCATAGTCAGTATTGAGGTATCCATAGATTACTAAGAAATTTTCATTATTTGAAACGTGTTATTAGTTTATTATATCTCTGCAATCCTAAAATTTTCGCATATACCGTATGAATCCCATATTAGCTATGAGAAAGAAATAAAGTTAAGATTACGTCTACAGAGATTGGCTTGATTATCGAAAATTGTGTGATAATTGTGCGAAAATTGACAGAAATCCAAATTAAAGAGAGAAGTAATAGGTCTTGAGAATCTTCCATTATAATCTACATGGTATCAACTGTCTATTTTAAATTTTAACTTAAGTGACAAGAACGCCATAATTATGGGAATGTAAGCTTTTAATTGGATTAGTTCATTCTAATTAATCTATTAAATTGCCGCTTTACATAAAAGTGAGATCACATTTCATGGAATATAGGGTTTAAGACGACAACACCCAAAAGTTCGTTGGAAAATGAATGTTTTTTTAATTAGATAATATGATAGCTCGAATCTCTCTAAATTTATTACAATATCCATATTTTTATTAATTCCCAAAAACAGAAACAATTTTGTTTAACAAAAAAGTTATCAATATCGTCAGCTAGACATAATCCGACATGTAATGAATTTTTATGAAATGATCATTATTAGAATATTTTAGGGTATTTATTTAAACAAATTTATGGATGTAAATTTTCAATGTTGAAATTTTACGGATGAAATATCCTTCTTCGGAAAAATAAAAATTTTATTTAGGGGAGTTTATTTTTTTTATTTTGCTACGTGTAAATATAAATATTTTTAAGTAATGGAAGTAAAAGCAAATATTTTTTTTTCAAATGCTGCGAATTTATATCAATAGTAGAGCTGCACGTGGACAGAATCAGTTTTGTGGCAAATATTTATTTATTTATTTTTGAATAATTTTTAAGTTTTATGAAATACTGGTCATCCGTTTTGTTTTCCTTTGACACATTCCAATATTCCATTCAAATATTCCAATAGTTTTTTTTATAGTGAGCAATTTGAAAAGTTAATTAATATTTTATGAAACTTAGACTATTTAGAGATTTTATATCATGAGTATTGGAGAAAAAAAACCCTTTAAATTGATATTTTTTCATGTTGTATTTTTGTTCATATACTATTATTAAAATGTTTTTTTAACCCTTTGGGTTCATTTGACGTATCAGAATGTTCCATGTTTGTTTGAATTCATGTTTCTATTTTCTTTCTTTTGATAATTCTAATTAACTTAAGTTATTATGTGGTATATATTCTAAAAAATAAGAAATAAATAATTTATTAAATAAAAGTTACTGCCTTCACATTTTCGAAAAAATTAAATGCGATTCAAATACAAAAGTCGTTTCAAATAAATGTGTAGTCAAAGGGTTACAAAACCGAAATAGAAGTGTATTTTAAGAATGCTCTGAAATACATGTTTTTTTTTCATAGAATTATATATGTAATTAGCTTTAAGATGTGCAGTATTTTTTTTATATTTAAATTTAGAATTAATGTTTTCTTTGAGAATTTTTTTTGTGTGCTTCTAACAATAAAAAAATTCAATATCAATAGCAGAAGGAAAGTAATATCTAGTTTTATGTAGTATATTATGAAATACTTCGGAAAATATATGCATTTTTAAAATATTTTTTAAAGTTAAAAAATGTTTTTAAAATAAGATTTTATAAAAAGCCTTATAGTAAGTCCCAAATTTTTCGTGTGGAGTAAAGAGTATTTGATTCCACAAAATACAATTAAATCTAATTCCAAATTTTTAAAATAATAAAAAAATCATCCATCTGTCATTCTAACTGGTACTGAGTCCACCGTTCCAAATTCCAGCTCCAAGCCCCAAACTGGAACATTTTATGATAAGGCTCTTTTTTGAAAGACTAAACTTCTGACAGAGGAACGTAGAAAAATCCTCATATCATCCTACACCTACAATGTCCAATGAATAGCTGGCCGATAAAACGGATGTTAAAAAAAAAAAACTGAAAAAGAACAGGATTTGTGGTAAAAAAGAAGGGATGGAAGACGATAGATCAATACAAACTACTGGTGACAGACACCATTAAGAAATCGATGCAGCAATCCTATTAAAAAAGATCTTTCTACAATAACTCTTTTTTCATGAATTTTTAACTTTGGAACAAGATTTATTTCACACAAAAACGTTCAATACTTGTTTTATACCATTTATTCGAAACGAATCAATTCGTTTTTTGCACGATTCTTCTTGAAGACTTTTATAAACCTTCCAACCTAATTCAGAACCGAGTTCGTTAACCTGTTAACTGTTTCGACCACTTCTGAAAATGCGTATCTAAATTGTCATAAACATATTATATTATATATATATATATATATATATATATATATATATATAATAAATAATCAATTATATTAATTATGCAATTATTCTATAAATATAATAATTTTCATTGAATAAACTCGTCATAACGCAAAATGTACTTTTTCTATGACGAGTATACTCGTCAAAAACAGTTCACTGGTTAACTTCTAAAAGTCTAATCCTGAATTTAGACGGTAACCTGTTTACGAGTTGACGCGCTGAACAACATTGAATGTAAATAGTTCTGTAGATATACAATACAATAAAGAAAATTTCGCAAATAAGACAAGATGTATTCAATAAATATTGAAAAACATTTCATGATTTTACTGTTTGATAAAGTTAATAATTACAAGTTTAGTAAAAAATATAGTTTTCATATATACAAAAGATTTCATTTCTTTGGGGACTTATATGCGATAGAAGAGAAATATATGATGTAATTTATTAAATATAGAAAAAAAGTGGACCCCAGAGATGATATCAATCTAAATAAACCAGAAGTAGAATCAATTCATTTGACTTCAAACTAGCGAAATAATTGTATATAGCATCCAACATCAAATAGTTGGTTGTACCTATTCTATTTTTAATCGTATTCCGATTATGATTAGGTGTGTGCCAAAATAGGAATTACACCGGAAAAAAGTTCATATTTAAAATAAAAAAAAGAATATAAATAGCTGTCAAAGGACTAACCATTCAGAAAAAATTCTTTTATACGCATGTGTATTAGATGCAAAATAAATTAAAGACAGTCAAAGAAAATGAAAAAATCCAGAACCCAAATAAAGCAGCAGCATAAAAGGAAAAAGTGAGTAGGTCTAAATGGTTCAAACAGAAGAGCCTACATAATATTTCAAGGTAACAGTATCAGTGAAACACAATCAGTAAATAATAAAATTTATTAAAAATAGGCCGTTCAATTTTGAAAACAGAAAATAAAAGAATTTTAAAGAAAAGGGAAAAATATAAATAAATAAATAAATTAATTAATGAGAAAATAAATGATAACAGGAAAAATAAATAAATATATACATGGGCTCAGTCTGTGATAAAGTTCATGATCAGGAACAAATTCAAGATCGTTTTTCATTTTTTTTTCTTATATTCACAAATTACTGTCAACTTTTAACAGTGCTCGACTTTTTCTGTGCATACTTTAAAAGTCTCCGGCAATGTAAAAGAAATGTAAATGCTTTACCACAAGGTGTAACCAACAAAAAGTCCAATTGTAATCCGATTTTTAATCACAAGTATGACATAACATAATCCTACCTAACTCTGGCGCTATCAACAATAAATATCTACTCAGGATAGATATTAATATCAACAATTAATATTTCTACCTTAGCCTACTATATTAATGTATGACACGACGCCCGCTTACTTCTGCAAAATCCATGATAAATAATGAATTTTACCATGATAGCGCTCCATGGAAATTTCATTTAACGATGTTATGTACTCATTAGACAATACAGATATTTCAGTAACCATCAGAAAAATCTATTCCATCCCACCTGAAGGCATTGGAATAAATCTGAACGATCCGAACACAGCGAAAGTATTGGCGGGAACTACGGTTGAGCCCTAAGGGTTAACACTGCTCATGATGCATCCACTTCCATCCAAGGCACATCCTGTCATTCGTCAACCCCACACAATTTCCCTACTCATAAGGGTGGCGAGAACCAACCAATATGCCGAAGTTTCACATCTCATTTCTGAAGTACCTCCTGGGACAGACAGGTAATTTTATTAAACTGGATGCTCTATAAATGGTCCAACTAACTGAGCATCATGAGGAACAAAAATCAAAAAATTGCAGCTGAACATGGTGTCACAAACCATAGTGAAAATTGCAACACACGCATACAGGCTCTAAGTCCAGAAAGCAATTTCAACCCATGTAATGTATACAAATATAAACGGTGGATAATCCTAATGCCAGCGTACGGATGGAAATATCAAGATTGAATGTCAAAGTATGGAAAAGAACCTCAGTAATTACTTCTTGGAACCACACTTACTACCCGAATGAGCAACTTATTTTATTCATTTATTTATTTTTGCAAAATACCCTCTTGAAAATATTGCAAATTGTGCTGTTTGCATTGCAGCGAGTCATATGGTTCAAGCATGATGGTACCCATGCCATTTTTCCAGCGATGCATGTAATCACATGAATATTACATATCCAAGGCGATAAAGTAGACACGCGGGATCCATTATTTGGCCTCCATGTTCGCCGGATCTGAATCTGAATTATTTGTTCTAATGGGATCACTTTAAGCACTCGATTTTGAGACATATATGAACACAAGGGAGGATCTCATAATGCGGAATGTCATCACTACGGCAGACATCAAAAGAATACTTATAATTTTGGAATGCGTTCTGAAACCGTTTCCACATCGTTGTAGACTGCACAATGACGTCAGCGGCTGACACTCCCAACAACTCTTGAAATAATTAATCAAATAGTTTTGTTGTAATTACTGTACTTTTAATTATCTAGTCAGATGTCGAGATCCGTGCATTTCCCGCGATTTTCCCCCTTTCAAATTGGTTTGCGGAACCATGTTCCATTCCAGTTTCGGTTTCACTTGGTACCTACTAGCAATCCTCTGAATTACACAGCCCCCTGTATTTTATGGTTATTATTTCATACAAAATATACATAGAAATCTCTGCTAGGAAACTAAAGGACTTTTGTATTATATTATCGTGGAATATAATTACAAGCATTAATAATATTCCATGTAGATCCCCTTCCAGATAGTTAATGAATATGTTTTGGCCAATGAATTACATTTCAAATTTTCATTCTATTTTGAACTCGAATTCGGGAGTTAATAAGCGTTCACTGCAGGATTTATGGATACTGAAACGTTCTATTAATACTATCTATATATGTAGCATTAAATTCTAACAAGGATACCAATGGTAGTTATCTGAATAGCATTCATTTGATTACATTTAATTAATTTAATTCTCCCTTTGTAGTTATTGGAAGTTTTTCTGAATGGTTTGGAAGTAAAAGGCTATGTGTATATTAATTTTATAAAAGCTTTTGAAATAAAGCAGAGAGGGTAAAAAAATGTGTATCATGATAGTTTATGTGTAGATTAATAAAGAAATGAAGTAAATAAAAATTACAATGGTTTAAAAAACTTAACTTCAATTTATAATGTTCAAATTCATTTATTTGTCACAGCGTCAGTTAGGAACTGCTGTAATATGCATATCAAAGTCAAATGAACTAATAATTGCAAACTAATTATCATTATTTTATAAATACATAATTTCTTGTGAAAATTTAATTCAAATCAGCCGTCAAAAGTAATAAATTATCACAGTATAATAACACCATAGTTCGATGAGAGTTACGCATAGCTGGAGCTATCCAAATGCACATTTTACTTTAAGCTAATGAATTTACAAAATATTCCAAGATTAAATTGGGACTAAAAAGAATCGATTCTATTAAGCAATTCTTGATCAAGTATATTTGTCTGAAAAGCTGATGTGGTGTGAACGTTTTGAGAGGGGGCGCCAGAACAGGTGAAGTCCTCGTCATCTGAACTCGGATCAAAATTGCGAGGTCCGTCCAAAATAGCCCTAGTGTTACTTTAAAATGGAACGTTAATATAACTAAACCAAATTAAACTTTTCTGAAAAGAATTTCAAACTGGAAATTGAATATAATCACCAAGAAGAAAGATTCAGTTTGAAGCAGATGAACACGAATTTAGTAAAACATTACAGCACAAATTACATAAATAGGAGAACAAAAAATTATGAAAGATACTAATGTTTATTCAATGAGATAATGTAGTAAATTTCTCAAAAAAATTGCTTAGAAATTTAATTAGATGTATTGATTTGTTTTCAACAGACAATATAAATTAAATAGTGGAAATTCTTCTGGTCGAAGTACCTGTTCTATGACAATTTTCAAAGATATTAGGAAAATTCATTCATAAGTTGTTTCTTTTTAATACTTCATGCTACTATATTGTAATGTCCGTTTCAGCATCCCAAGACTATCACTTTTTGACAATTCTACCTCTCTAAGGGGCGAGATGCGGAAGGGTGAACACATTTTCGTTCTTCAGTCTTTAATCTTGATTTCCGCATGATTAGGTACTTTTTTTGGGGGGGAGGGGGGTTCCACGTATACGTGAGTGTCGTGTCGTTTTTCATCGTGCTATTTTATTGTAACTCCAAACTGCGTATTCATTGCTTATATAGCTAGTTCAAAAGGCAAAAAAATTTCAGAGATGGTCCAAAACATTTTATATATCTTTAAAAGGTAACTGAGATTATCTACCGTAGTAAATCGCAAAATGTTATAAAAAATTCAATAATTAATTTAAAATGTGTTTTAATCTAAAAGATTATTATCATTTTGTAAAAAAGTAAATTATCAAATTTTAAGAACAGAAATATTCCATTTATTCGTCATCATTTAATATTTAGCTTCCTCACTAGTAAGATACTCAGACTAGTAAACAGAAATTGCACTAAAGCATTTAATTGTGAATTAATTATATAGTAATATTATCGGAAAAGGGTACTAAGTCCGCATATACCTAAATTTATATTTATCTCATTGTAAGATATAAACATTTATTCCTTCCGTCTTTCCTTTTACCCCTATTTTGACCAAATAAATTCATTTTTAAGTGTGCCCAAAAGCACGGAAGGTATTAGAATCCGAAAATAAACAGTACTTAAATATGTTCTATTTATTGTTTACGTTCCACTTTTTATAACTTGATTGGTAGGATTAATTCAAATCCATTAGGTTGCGAGTTCGAACACCGCCGGCCAATGACATGGTCGCTGGTGCACGAATAAATCTGTCTTAGTCACAAAGTTCTCCAAGTCGAGACAATACCACTGGGGATATTGGATCAGAGGTGATCGTTCTCGGATTCAGGGCAAAATTACGATCTGTAGATGAGTGAATGAAAATTATGAATAAAGTCCTCCCCGTGAAAAGGACTGTGACGCATTAGCTAAGATGTATTCCTGATCTAAATGGCGCTACAGAAACAAGAGACGTTAAAACTCGGCTTAAAATCGCTGATTTTGTCAGCGGGCTTGTTTATGATGTGTCAGAAGCAACAACAACGACAAAAATTGAAAGAAACTTCACTCATTTAAGTCCCTCCATATGATTATTACAACGGTTTATGTTTAGATACTTCACTGAGCTACATTCCGTGTGTTGCTAATCCTTTTCTCACAAACTGGTAGAAGAAGGAATGTACATTCAAGTTTATTCTGTCCTTTATTACAGTCCAATAAATTTCGACATCTATTAAACTGCTGTCTATCAGTTGCTTATCTTTTCCTCAGAAACTGTTAAAAAGAAGTGTATTTTAGGAGAAAACGGCTGAACTGTTGAATAAGTCACCCGTAATATTGTTGATTCTAGATGCTACGAGCGAAACTAATTAATTTAAAAGAATTAAATTGGAATTTATCAAGTCTGAAACGAGTACTAATGGTCGACACATTTTATCTCATTTTTCTGAAGGTGGAAGAGCTGTTTCAAAGCATTTTGATTTGATTTATGCCGTTAGAATGTCCTTATGAATCTAATTCTATCAAATTCAATCAACGACGGAGGACTGTGCAAAAAGAAGAAATTTAAATGAGTTGGCCCGGAACCAGAAAAGGAGTGTTTGAACGTCTTGAAGCGACTGAAAAGATAAAGAACCATTGTTACTGGAACAAGTGTATACAGAGGATGAAATTTAATTTAGCTCATTGCGAAAGAAAGAAATTCTTCTAAAAGAGACATGTTGAATTTAAGCACATTTAATCAGAATGTTTCGCTTTAGAATACAAAGTGCTTATCCTTATGTCTCCAGTTCGTATGATAGAAAACTTTTAGGTAAACACTATCTATTTTGCATAAAACTCATTTTTAATTATTTTAGGGAATGATTTGAAGTCAAGAGGAATGGCAATCATTTTCGTATAAACATATCCACCGAGTAATTGTATGCAACTATCTTTCTCGGGAATTAAATTATTAAATGTTGCATAATTCAACGAAACGCTTAAAATATTATTCGGCAATTATTTATTTTCTTCGCATTTTTGGCAGTGCCGCATTTTAAAATAGTAGCATCATTTGTAAATAAAATCTTACAATTTGTTAATAAACTCAGTGTTAATGCTATAAAAATATTAAATGATATTTTGAAGAAAAAGATTTTCATAATCGGCATTTGAATTACATAACAACAGCGATTCTGAATTAGTTGAGTTATATTGATATCCCGTTTTCAAAGCAAAACTATGGCTATTTCGGGACGGACCTCTTAATTTTGAATTCCGATCAGATGACGAGGACAACACCTGAGCTGGCATTTCCCTCTCCAAACTTCCCACCATACCAGTGGGAGAACGTTTGACCCCTACGGATTTAACGTACACCAGACTTTCTTACACGACGGTTCTTCGGTGAAATCGGATCTCGAGCCTAAAACCCTCCTGTTCCGAAGCCGAGACTTTACCAGCGGCACCACAATGATTCCGAAAAATGTTGTAGTTGGTGTTAAATGATACAAAAAAAGCTTTTCTTTAGCTTTTTTATATCAGTACATCAAACCACGTAAGAAAAAGGATAAAAATAACACTGAAAACAAGTTTTTGCTGCCATGCTTTCTATCTTCACACGACTTTAGTCGATGCAATCTGTAACAATTATAAATCGCTAACAATAAGCAAGGCATAGACTCCTCCGCTGTGAATAGGATCGTTTATCGCACAAACCCTGAACAAGGAAGCGACAGTTTGCAAGTTCCAAAAGACAAGTTAAATGGGGAAATAAATTAAAATTACGAGAAGCGTTATTTCATCCCTTAGTTAAATTAGTCTCCAACGAGAATAAGGGGTCGTTATGAACGCGGAAACTGACTCTAGGTTGCCTTTATGTGTTAATAGGAAATCAGATTCGTTATAGTGATTTGACCGAAATCCTATCCACTTTCGTAAAAAAAAATGAATTATTTACTTCGTTTTTGGAAACATAAAATATTTTGTAAAATTAAAATAGTTTAGATTAAAAAAAATGAAAAGTTAAGGAAAATTTTTCATTAGTTAAAGAAATGAATTGACATTTTGAAATAATGATAATAAATGCTACAACTCAATTCTGTGATGCTGGATAGTAAAATGGCACAAAATACTTTCCAGTATCTAGCAGAAGCTATATTTAACATTCATAGAATCGAATGATGTCGTCGAGATATGCAATTGAATCTGTTTCGAGTGGAATTAAGTGCTACAGCACTTTTTTCGCGATTTTTATTATTTTCGGCATTTAAATCCATTCCAAATGTATTCCTTGGAACTGAGATCTGGACTCTCAACAGTTTAATTTAGTTATATTAACGTCCCGTTTGAAGCAACACTTGCGCTATTTTGGGACGGGCCTCGTAATTTTCAACCACGATCAGATGACGAGGACGACACCTGAGCTAGCACCCCCCTCTCCACACCACACCACACCGGCGGGAGGACGTTCGGTCAGGACGGATTTAACGTGCAACAGACCCCCTTACACGACGGTTCTTCGATGGAATCGGGTCTCGAACCTGAAACCCTCCGGTTCCGAAGCCGAGACCTTACCACCAGGCCACCGCGGCCCTGGACTCTCAGCAGACTAGTCCAATTTCTCAATATCAACTCATCACTTTGTTAACGGAATCCGCTTCCTAGTGTTAGTCACCTGGCCTGTAAGTTTCGCATAGTTTGCTTGAAGTTTGCTATATTTCACTTTTAAAAACTAAAGACTTGCGTCAAAATTTGGGATTTACTAAATTAACATCTTTTTTCGAAGTTCTTCAACGTACTTCTATTGATTATTGCTCATCTATACTAATGATAAAGATAAATGTGTGTGTGTATGCGTGTGGTTAAGATAAAATAGGCTTAATAATAAATAACGATCATTTATTTTACAGAAAAGCACGAACGCACAGACAACAAAACAGCCGAAGCGTACACATGAACACTACTTGCAGTAAATTAAACGTAAAATTTAGTCTTAATTCTGTAACAACGGTAGCGAATGCATAAAAAATGTAATGTCGTAGTTACCTGCATGCATATACGAGTATACATTTTGGATGAATTCGTTTAGATTTGAATGTACATTGTATATTCTTGACCAACTGGGACCAAAATTTGAAACGGATCTACTGTTTGAGAGCCAAGGTCGCAAGAATCTTCTTTTTATGCATCAAGAACAGAAATTTAAATTTCATGAATGTAGCATTTTGAATCATAATGTTGATATATGCATTGTTCAATGCAACAGACATTCGCCCTATTTTTGGAATTGACACTAAATTCGATACAGCTCTTCAATCTCAATGATAAAATCATGTGCCAAATTTCATCCACTTATCTCGTTACGTTTTTGAACTCTTGTATTCATATGCACATGGATAGACAGATAGACAAAGAAATTCTGTTGAAATTGGACGAACATCACTTGTTTGGACACTGAAGATTAGGTACCAAAATTCATTGATCTGATTTTTTTTCGCTGTTGTGTTCATGATTTTATGTCGAAAAATAGATAAAACACCAATGCTATTTTTAAATTATGATAATATTTATAAGCTTGACTAGTATCTGTGAATTGCGTAATGCAACAAGTTATTATTGAAAAATCCTTCGAAATTCTTTAAAGGATTAGACTCAACAAATTATATACGTAGTTACTTTTCAGGTAATAGATGCTCACTAAGAAGATTCTTCAAAAATTTAATTAAATTTTCGATTAAAAATCAATCGAAAGGTTTACTTTTGCAACTATTACTTTGTTTAACTTTGGTATGTTTTTGCATAAAAACCATTTATACATCAAATAATAATTAAAAAATAGATTTTAAATTAAAATAAGTACTGAAAAAGAGGCCTTAAAAATGAAAATAATAATAATAAACATGCTTTTAAGAACAATATCTTTTTTTTATTCCAATTTCAACAATTTTCATAAGAATTCTTGAATATATTGTTACGAAAATTTTTCTTTAACTTGAACGGGTTTGCTCTAGTGGGTATTGATGACACAGTCAGTAGGCCTCAATAACAAATAATACCGTTTATTAACCAGAAGACACAAATACACAGTCGACAAAACACAGCCGAGAAGTACACACGCAATACACAACATCACATTACAACAAACAGCAGTCCACAAGTAGTAGTAATAACAACCACAACACCACATAAAACGTCCAGACAGAACTCAGCAGGAAGAGAGAATCCACGTAGCTGTTCACTGAGGTTTCTCCAAACGTCTGCTATTCTCCGCTGTCTCCTCTATAGCTGTACACAACTACTGACTCAATACTAAATGACTGGATACTCAACACACGACTCGATGCCGCTTCAACGTTTGTCTCCAAGACTCGATATAAGACTCAATCTACAAGTCACTTGAGCTCCACTCAACACTTGCCCTTCCCTGGATTGATCTAACTAATTCGTCGTTAACTAACTATACGACTTTCACCACGCGCATGGACTGCCGGTCTTAATATCTTCTGGAGCAGAACACCAATGGGTCACGAACAATCAAGGATAATTGGCCTCCTATTGGTCCTATCGGCAAAATTTCAGAAATCTCTGGTGTCATCCATTTTATCGCAAATTCGTTGTCAAGTCGCCAAGCTTATCGCCAAGTCCGGGGGTTACTGATTCGGTATCCGATCAACATCCAATAGAGCTGTCCGTAAAAGCATCATTCCTACGATGTACTTAACTGCGGTGGGAACCAACATTCAGATTCGTAACAATATTTTACAGCAATATTTTTCACTATTTTAATAAATGAGTTTATACTCACACGCACTGCAATCATATAATATTTTTCCCCTGATGACGAAAATATCGCTGCTATAGAAAATTTAATTTTAAAATATAATAAAAAATGTAAAATTAAAAGTAAAATAAATTTAACCAACTTTTATTTTACATTGAAAATAAAAAAGGCAATAAAAAAAAGATGACTTCAGCTCAGAATCTATAATAAGATGTCATATGAGTCAAGTCAGGCAAAATGATTCCATTTAATAACAAAATTCGGGCAATGCTACCATTGATTTTATTCAAAAATTTATAAAAGATCTCAGGTACATTTGAAAATTTTAGTTCAAAAACAATGCAATTCAAAAACAAAAATTCTCACTTATTTTAAAAACAAATTATTACTATCCAAAATGATTTTTATTCTAGGAAAATTGTAATTAATGGGAAAATCAGACTTTAACAGGAAAATGATTACTCAAAGGGCTTCAATTTTTAATGAGCATATCGTATAAATACGGGAAAACCTTGCGCATGATAAGGAAAACGTACTAAAAGATATTTTTTTCTCGATAATGATAGGTTTCATTCACATTGCCGGAAAGGGAAAAATAATTCTCGGAATTCAACATTTGGACAAAGAGGAATACTTCTTCCCGTGTACGGTTGAACTTCAAACGATATAAATACAAAAGATGTTATCGGCTGAATTTCTACAACTGGATTACAATGCAAATTTTCACGAAATCATTCAATTAATCATGTGAATAGGGGACAATTGGATCGAATCTAGATCGAAACACTGACAAAAGTTTATTGTCAATACAAGTAAATGTATTTTGAAGCATGTGGATGTTTAAAAAAATGTTGAAGATCAAGGAATATAAAATAAACTAACAAAATGGCAGATAATTAAAAAAACATTATTTTACATAATAGTAACAAATCTTAATGTATGAGTTGCTTTAGAATGAAGGAATATTCCTATTCACAATGCTATTAATTCTATTAAAGTTATTTTCTTATGAATTTAGAATTTTCAATAATAAATTTACAAAAAGGAATCTATTATATTCCAACATAAATTCTCTTTCGTAAAAATAGTAAATCCAAAATATTTTATCTGAAGTATCTACTTTGATTGTAGCCTAATTCTAAATAAATTAGGTTACAATCTTAGGTATCTAATTTCTAAAATGCTAGCGATAGGTTTCCACTTGAAAAAAAAAGCCTTTAAATTAGTTATTGTACTGCAATTAGAGTGGTTGTACTATATACATTACATTTCTTCATACGAAAAGAGAAGGCAACAGCATACTATTTGAGGAACCAGTTGAATATTAAGATAAATAAACCATTAAATAATGTATTATTCTGCTGTTGGTTTCATTCCTGTATGCTCTCCTTTAAAAAAAAGATTTTATCTTAAACCATGGGAAGTGGTCTCCACTAAACGTTTCTCGCATACTCGCTAATAAAAGGGTTACCCAAAGACTGCTTTGCATAGCATAGCAAAATAGTTACAAAATATTAATCTTTGACATGAATTTAGCATTTTTACCGAGTCTTTTGACATTTAATTCCCGACATGCGCTCATAGTGTCCAAAAAATCTCATTTGTGTTTTAGACACGTTTTCTCCAACTGATTGAAAAAAAAAATTTCGACACAAAACTGAGCTTGCAATTATAAAATCCCATATCAAATTTGATAAATTTAAATCATTGCGTTTTTGAACTATTGCATTAAAATATTTTTGAAAATACAGATAGACAGACAGTCAATCCGTAATTGGATTTGACACAAAATAGGACATTTTTACTATATGTGTTAAATCTGTATCATATCATATATATCAATCTGCATCATATTAAATCATATCTATTTATCTCACTTCGTTTTGTAATTATCGTGTTAATTTACTTTCGAACAGATGCATTTCCCCCGAATAGAGTTTATGCACAATTACATAGGAATCTGCGAATTTGTTTTAAAGACAGTATACCAAATTTCGAGCATCTAGCTCAAAGCGTTTTTGAATTATCTTTGTAACGTTTTTGAATTATCTTTGTCACAAACAGACAGACGATACATTTTCCAAAAATGTGTTTTCAAATTCAGAGAGGTCTAAATCTCGAGTTCGAATATTTTTGACGATTATTATACTTTTTCTATTCTACATATTCGAGAAAGTAAAAAGATAAAAATTAGAGTTAAATGCAATAATATTAAGCTTAATAGAATATGTAATTAATATGAGCAATTCACATCGGAAAAACAATTCTCTCATATTCAAATCTATTTAAGACTATTTGATTTATCAAGTACTTCCTCTGTACCTTAACAATAGCAGAAAATGAAAATTTAAACGGAAATTATTGGCGAATACAAGTATAATTCAAAGCCTTCAGACAATGTTCCTTGAAATTTGTCATTTGTTTTGACACATCTTTAAATTTTTAGATTAACCTAATTACTACGAACTATAACCATTTTTCGATTTTAATTTGCAGGACGAAATCTGTAGTTATGTTATGTTAAATATCAACCCATTGTAAGAATAGAATAAAAAAAAATACTTCTCAATCAAAAATCGAGTTGCAGTTGTCCAGTTTTTGATTCATAAAAAAAAAGAACGAAAAAGTGTAATAAAGTGAAATTAAGTTTACTGCAAAATAATATAAGTGCAACAAAATGACCTTATCAAAAATTTGGAAACAGGCATTCTAAAATACTTCTCAAGAATCAATCTAAAGCTTCTTTGATTCATCGAATTAACTGGGCTGTAGGCGTAAATGCAACGATTATGAAGAAAAAAAATTGAATAACTTAGACATATTCTCCTCAGCACAAAAGGCATCGTGAGATCGGCAACTAACACCATTCAAATTATAAATCTACATTATTCCTAATTTTAAAAATAATACATAAATTGAATTTCAAACATTATCAAATCATCAGCAGAAAAAAAAATCTTTAAAATCAAAGGATCCTATTTACAAGTTTAAAATTGAAGTAAAGAAATTCCAGAAACTATCTAAACACTTAAAAATAAAAATTAGGAATAATATTATTAATTCATTGTTTAATTTAATCTAGTTTTTTTATAATAAATGTTTAGTTATATATCTTAGTTGTATATAAAAAGAGTATTTTATATATATATATATATATATATATATATATATATATATATATATCACCAATGAAGAACCAGACTAATGAAGATGCGCAGGAAGCTTTGAATTTAAAAAATGTAAGAGAAATTTTTCTATTTTAAATTCTAATATTTTTTTCTTATAAACTTTTTTTAACTAAATGAACAATAAATGTTATGCAAATATGTAACATTTGTTTTAACCCTAGCCCGAATCCACTCTAATGTTTAAATATAACTAACTAAAAGAAAGACAACTAATGATCCTTACTCAATCTAAAATCGAAACAAAAACTAAACTTCATCCAAATAAACTCAAAAAGATTATCAAATAAAAAATTCGGCTCCTTATAAAAATATATTAATATGTTTAAAATAACAATTATCACTGAATGTGAATAATTTCAAGACTTACCAGGTACATTAAAGATCGTTCAAAAATGACTCTTGTATGTCAGAATTATTTTTCAAAATAAAGCTGATAATTTTAATCGAGAAGAAGCCAGTTTGCTATTTTGATCTTTTTTTTTTAGTTATATATCTTAAAGCATTAATACAACTCCAAAAGGTGAGATCAAAAAGCAGATGTTTGAAAATCGAGCTTCTTTTTCAAAAGTTTCTTTAAATTCCAAAATAAGAGGAAATTATGATACGCGCATATCAGCTCAAATATTGTATAGCTCACAGATCAATTAGTACTTAGTAGAGCGCTTTTAATCTAAACAGAAACGGCAGGTGCGCAAATACATTCTGCATTTATGCAAATAGCGATGAAGACTACATTTATGCAAATAGCGATAGAAGCGAACAAAAAAATAATCCACCTGTCCAATGAAACAATGAAGCTCGATTGAGGGTAGTTTTCCTCTCTACAAAAACAGAATAATGTGTTCGGAATTTATCTTTCACTTTCAGAATGCACAAATATTAGATTTTGTATAAATAAAATATGATTAATATTTCTACGTTATAGAGAATTCCTACGCAAAATCTGTAGCATCGATAGAGTGAAATTTTGAAAATAATGCAAACAACATAATGATAAAAGCAGTTTAGAAAATAATAATTAAAAAAAATTCTGAAATTCGCAAAAATAATTTCTAATTCAGATGAAAATACATATTTTTAATACTTTTTCCTTTAAACACAAAACTGCTTATTACGTTGCGCAGTTATAGGTGTTCAAAAAATCATCATCAAATTCAAATTTCACTCAAGTTTAAATCTTATTATAAATTTTAAAAAATCATTGTGCGTATGCGATTATGCTTATTCCACAATTCTCACTAAATAACTGGGCCGATTTTAGCCAAACTTGATTAATTAATTTAATAATAATTATTATTAATTATTTAAAACAAAAGAAAAAGTACCAAGAATTTTTTAAAGTACGCATATTAATTAGATATTGAGGTAATTAGATATTAGCTATGATTTTTATTTTTCTTGAAGAAACTGTAGAGTTAATTATCACATAAAAAGATTTTTATACCATATTAAAATTTAAATATAAATTAAAATGAACATCAATTTTATTTTTTGATACCAATTTCACGTATATTTTTTAAAAACTTTTATTAATTTTTCAAGATTAATTTTAAGCATAATTTATAACTATGTCATTCATCATTGTAACAAAATTCAGATTTTTTTTTTATGGTTTAATGTTTCTTTTAGTATATATTTAATCTAACGTCTGTCCTATATTATTGAACTATATGATTTTTATTTCATTTCATATTTTTAGTTAATCTTTATTGGTAACATTTTTTTTTACATTTAAAATAAAAGAAATATTTGAAAGCAGCATTCAAAACCAGCCAACGTAATAATAAACAAATCAGTCGAGACCTTTGATAAATCTGGATTATTTTTAAAATAAAGAAGTTTATAGATATAGAACGAATCGAGATTAAAAATAACTTGGAAGCATAAAAATGCCGATAAAATGTACTTTGTATGTTTAAGGTATCCGAGTAGGTTCGAAGGGGAATTTAAAAAAAAGTATTTTTTAATGTTTATACGATGTTTTTTTTATTAATATAAATATAAAATGGTGAATAAAAGGGAAATTATTTAAATATACATATATAGCTTTTGAAGAAAAAGCATACTTTGACGTAAATTTTAGCATTTACAAAAACTAGGATTGTTCTAGCGAAAAGAATCGTTACAATTTTTGATTTTTCTTTTAAACATTACATGTATTACATACCTTTGAATGTAACGAATTATTATCTAAGTATTATAATCAAAAATGAAATTTTTCTGCATAATATATGAAAATATCTAAGAAATTCTGGAATTTATTTTAGCAATATTTGCATTAAGCAATGATAAATACACTTTTAGAGCATTCCAAATCAAATCGATACTTCATTACATTCTGCACAACGTATGAGCACTAATTATAAATTTCATTAAGATATCTTGATTATTTTTTGATATATGGCGATATCCGTACTGTAAAATTATGAAAAAACTCATTCTTCAGAAAATGCATTTAAAGTTTCTAATGCTTATAAATGACATCACTTACATATCAATAATTTGTTAGAATTTGGCTTGTAAATGACATAGAGACAAAAAATAGATATCACTGAAAACAGAAACGTACCTATTTTGTGAAACTGTAAAAAATAAAAATGTGTACTTTCATCCAAATTTATGTTTTTAACGTAGTCGGATACCTTAATTTAAAACATTTGTTTTCAAATGAAAAAGAAGTAAAATAGTGGT
The DNA here is from genome assembly GCA_026543865.1 of Argiope aurantia. Lineage (NCBI taxonomy): Eukaryota > Metazoa > Arthropoda > Arachnida > Araneae > Araneidae > Argiope > Argiope aurantia. Next base: position 14,237 of record JAPMOR010047642.1, on the reverse strand, counting down.
TAGTGGCTATATTCAAAAATACTTTAAAAAATTATATTTGTTTTAAATTACGTAGTTGTTTTATGTTTTTCGAAATTAAATGCGTTAAGTCTGTGAAAAAAAATAATGATATTTTTCTAGTTGAAAAAAATATTACCTGATGCAAGAAGACGTCACTGACTCCAATGCAAAAAAGGCAGTCATTGTCACTCTAGAGAGAGCACTCGATACAATTGAATAATAACCGAAACCTTTTTCAGATCCATAATGACGTCAGTGGTTGTCAACAAGTTGTCACAATATCTAAGCTTTGAACTGGCTAGAGGAGTGTTAATTATATCAGGGAAAAATCTTCCTTTTAGAAATTGGGATTTGAATCATTGACATCGTAACAAGCTTTGAAAATAGCTAACTTACAAGATTATTCACATATTAGCTGTCAGAAATATTCATTAGGGAATGGCTGTGACGTCAATCGTCTTATAAGATCTAAGACAGTGAAAATAAGATATGAGAGTGAAATCACAATGAAACCAATTCATTTCATTTGCGTAATCACATAGACATAATTGCGCATGTCATACTGAGCTTAATTGCATTATGTTTTACAACATACTGTGACGTCAGTTCCCTTCCGCCCCCAGCAAAATACATAATGGATGGAAAATTAAATAAGAATCTCGATTTTGATCTATACGAGGAGAACATGAATTCGTTCCACTAGGATATAAGAGCTACTTTTGTTTTCCTAATTTTAAAACTGATAATAAGCCATCACTTTTAGAAATTATACCTATAAATTAACGATTTTTTAATGGCAGTGCTTTCGTTTCGAATATTCTCTGTAAGTCCATAGATGCGTTCAGCAAAGCACTCTACATGCCAGCATGGTACGAGAAATACGACATTTGGAATGTAGATACTCCTAGAACAGTAGGTGCACACTGTGAAAGTTCTTTCAAAATGTTAGTTTTATTTTTGACTAATTAAAAATAATCAAATTTTAGCATTTTTCTCAAAAATGGAAAATATTACAGCAACTCCCCTCCCTCCTTTTTCATATAGTTTTAAAATTCAAATATAAATTTTATAAGTGATACTAGTTTCATTTCTACACAATTTTTCTTTAATTTTAAGAAATTAATGAAAATTAGTTTTAAGCACAGTATCTCTATATAAAATGCTAACGCATAAGACACGGAAATCATTCTTATTATTTTTTATGGAATGGCATCAGTTAAATGTAAACTTGTCGATATACGAAAGTTAGAGACTACATTATTAAGCGTTTTTACAGATGCACTTAACTCAACGCTTCTCAAATTAAATGCAATTATTATATCGTAAATGCTGCTCACAATGTCAAATGCTTTATTCTGTCAAAAGATGTAAAAGAAATCAAGAAATATGCGTTTAAACAGAAAGTTTAATCGAGGGGGAAAATAGGCTTAACCGTCACTAAATGGATACTCGCTATGAATTAAGCTATGGAAATAAATGACAATATATACCAAACTATTAATTTCAGAAAAAGGTTTTTACATCATATTAAAACTCCAAAAATTATCTCTTTAATGATACCAATTTTATTTCTTTATGTTTTTCTTTATTTTTAATAAATTCTTCAAGTTTAATTTACCATGTTACGATGCTTTTAATTTTGTGAAATTCAAACCTATTTATCAAAATATTCAAATCACGTGCTTTTGCTAGTATTGGAATTAAGATAAAAATTTGCATTGTTTAACATTAATTCCGACATAGGATCTTCACCTCCGTTTTTATTCCCTAGTTTATACAATTTTAATTTGTGTACTCAAACGTTTGTTGTAGATTAAGTAAATTAAATTCTTAAATAAAATTTTGAAATTATGATCTTATTTTACATAATTCCTTTCCAATATAAAGATTGATAATAATCTTTGTGAATATTTTTACATCTCTCACACGAAAAAGGCACTTATTAATTCTTTGACATGCGCTAGTTCTTTTATTTCTTGAGAAATCTCGAATTCTACTCTTGTTTCAAGATTAAAAGAAATGGCAGAGAAATAGAAACAAATCATCGCGGTTGTGAGCTCAAATCGACACTGATTCATGCGGTTGTCTTTGAATTCCTACCACTTTTTAAACAAGATGAAAATCTCAGAATTCCTTTCTTCGTCGTTAAATAAAAATCAGCTGAGTTGCCAAAACTTCCCAAACCATCGTTACAAAGGTAAGAAATAAAAAAGCTTTTCCGAAACGAAGTAACTTATTAAAATTAAGAAAATATCAATTTTTATCATATTACCGAAATCAAGAAGAATTTTGCGAAAAAACGGAATGAATACATTTCTGAAAAGTCAGAAACTGATATCAAAAACATAAAATATACGTATAATTAGATGACAGAACAAATAATCCACCAAACACATCTTGAAATCTGTTATAACCAAATTGAAAGTTTGTAAAGCAATTGACTTTCAAGCATTTTAAATATTCTTCTTACATTAGAAATTAAATATTTGAAAATTAAAAAAAAATTTTACTAATAGGATCTGAAGAGGCATCAGATGAAACTTATTACTTTGTATTTTGACTCGGACAATATTAAAAATCTTTTAATATTGTCCGTAGGTGTAGATGCTTAGGGCATTTTTGGGGGAGAGCTTTGGAGAGAGCAGACTGGTTAGTGTCCCTTTTTAAAGTCAAATACGGTGAAAACGTTGATATTATGATCGCGGCAACGTTTACGCTCTGCTAAAACTACTAACAATAACCAACTAAAATACTACATTTCTTTTCACTATTCTAATGGCTTTTACACATCGACATAAACTGCTGCAGAATTATGTTTCAACAGTTAAATATCTCATTTCTCAAGCAATTAAAGAAATTAATATTTGAATTGTTTAAAGGAAACCTTTTATGGAAATATCTTTGCTATTAGCATCTAAAGAGTCGTGAAATACACAAATCTCCTTAATAATCCAGCCGTGAAAAAACCGAAATGAAATAATTCAGCATCCCCATCATCTACACAAAAAGTAATTTTATTTCATATCAAATGCCCACAAGTGAAAAAGAAAAATTAATAAAGCGCAAAAATAAATTACTAATAATCACTTCATCCTATTTGGGGATTTCAAACATGGAACCTAATTCTGGTAACAAATAGTAATTTTCTCGAAGAGCAAACGATTTTTTTTTCACTGTGTCAGATTGAGTTTTTTTCTCCTTGTCAACTGTCGCTATTAACTATAAGGCCTTAATTATCGTAATTTTCTACATGTATATATCACTAACACTAATGCAAAAGAAATTATATCCGTGAAATTCGAGGATCTAAAAAAAAAAAGGGAGCAATTTATACATGAGCGCTACAGCATTCTAAAAAGCGCCCTCTTAAAAATGTTTTTCCTAGAGCGACCCATAAAAAATATATCCCAAGATTATTTTTTCCTTTTTTCGACATTGCAAATTTTTTGTCCTTGAATGAGTTGAGGGAAAAAGAAGAATAAAATGAAAACATAAAAGTGAAATAAAAATCTTTTGCGATGCAGAAAATCATATTTTTAAGTGAGTAAATTCTTTTAACTTATGATGTCACATGTGGATCCATTTTTGCGTTGGTTCAGCGTACTTATTTGCTTTCATTTATTTTATGTTTGACCTGATTTCATGCGACATATAAACTCGTTCTTTAGGAAAAATAAACTGAAGCTATAATACATTATTTTATGTATTATAGATAGTCGTAGAAAGGGAGAAGAGTTCAGTAAGTTGGTAAATTTTGAAAATCCCTAAATTTAACTTAGAGAAACAATATAATTAATGTTTTTACTTCATTCATTAATTGCAAAATTTACTAAGGTAAACCAGATATTCAATAGTTTTCGAACCTTCATTCATTAATTGCAAAATTTACTAAGATAAACCAGATATTCAATAGTTTTCGAACCTTCATTCCTTAATTGCAAAATTTACTAAGATAAACCAGATATTCAATAGTTTTCGAACCTTCATTCATTAATTGCAAAATTTACTAAGATAAACCAGATATTCAATAGTTTTCGAACCTTCA
>JAPMOR010047620.1:0-38227 GCA_026543865.1 Argiope aurantia | reverse complement strand
ACAAATACAGTTTTGTATTTTAACATTATAGAAAATTCTTATTCATAGATTTACAATTATCTTGTAGTTGTATAGATAAATTTACAATGAAAATTGCACTGACTAACTTTCAAAAATTTACATATATAGTCTTAAAAATATTACTTGATAAGAATTTCCGAAGAAACTTATTTTTATAACATTTTCAATATTCGATAACTTTGAAAGTCTTTTGCAGTGTTAGTTGTATTCTTCGCTTCCATTTTAAGCAACATGAAATTCACTAAAATTCAATTCATGAAACTGAGCTTGTTATAAAGAAGGAATATTTGTATTCCTTGAGAGTATAAGATCTTTTTGATTTCCTATAGAATAATTTTACTTTGGAAAGAAATGTGTATACTTTCTCATTTTATATTTAATCTACTTAAAAAATTGCTTTTGAAGTACTTACAAGAAAAAGGAAAAATTATGTTTTTACTTTTTTCAGGTTATTTTTGTGCTTACTTTAACTGCTGTAGCATATGCAAGTCACCATGGGCATCATGAGGTATATATTCATCAATTGTAATTTTTTAGACATGTTTTAAGCATATTAATCAAAAGTGTGTTAATAATTAAGAAAATGAGAGATTACAAACTGAAATGTAGGAATCACACTCTCATACAATGTTTTAATTAAAAATTAATAAAAATTTTTAGGTTGTAATAAAGTGAGGGCTATTAATTAGTTCATAATCATCTAGAATTTAATTTAGATATTCATTACTTATTTGTATGTATCTAAAACCAATATTGAAGTCACTAGTATTTCTCCAAACCTTTGCCAATTTTGAATAATCTCAAAATTAATTCAAATTCTGGAATGCAAACTTTATTAAATAGAAACAAAGTCTTATCCCAGCACAGCGTTACCCGTGGCATAGCATCCAAGAGGAAAAATTAGCTTTATAACATAAATCTAGCTACCACCCTATATGACATGGGCATGTCACGCAACATCAAACAAACAAAAATATATTTAGAAATCATCAAAAATAACTACAAAACAATTTTTATAGTACACATTCAAAATTATTTAGACTGTAAAGAAAGGTAAAACTATTATATATTCATAGCACAGATACTGCTGTTTTACGTAATAAAACTCCTTTTTTATTTTGATATGACTTCAATATACTAAAACTTTCCCCTATGAATGCCCTATAAAATAATATAAATATCTTCAATTTCAGTTAAATATTTCTCGAGTTTTTCTCTTTTAAACATACATACGCTTTCAGGAAACTTCATTTTATACTATGTATAGATATATAAATAATTTTTTATATTTAATTTTAAATTCAGAAATAAAAAAAAGGCTCAAAAATACTCAAGAAAATGGAAAGAAAGCTATTACTCTATTATTTCCTAAACTAAACATATCAACACCTTATACATATATCATACATATCTATCATATAGAGAAAAAAATTCAAAAGTAAATAGCAAGTAAAATGGAAATGTAGATTATTTTCTCATATATCTGCTCGAAAACTTCAATTTATACAATTCTCTGCCATTTTACATCATAACTTTGACTTTAATTTCAATAGTATTCATATATGAATGTACTCTCTTATTTCTCTCTTATTATTTCTTTACATTTCATAATAAGATTTACATATCTTTGACTAGAAATTATTTTGTCCATTATCAATACACTTGAACGGTAAAGATATTTAAATTATTAAAATGCTGTATTCAGTTGCAATGTCAAATCATTTTTGTAGTTTCCAAATCAAAAATATGTAGAAAAATGTTTGATTACATGGATCTTTTCTATAAATTATAAATATATTTTCTTAGAAAACACTTCAAATCATCAAGAAAATTAATACATTTAACAAAACTTGTTATGTTCAATTTAATCAAACCAATTAATCAAAACATTGTGAATGTAAAATTAACAACTTCCGTACGAAAAATACAGATAGTTAACTCCGTCTTCTTTCATATAGCACCATCAACATCACCACCCTCAACCTTACAAATTCGGTTACGAAATCAAAGATCATCATGGATCTCAGCACAGACATGAACATGGCGATGGACATCAGGTTCAGGGAAGCTATGGTTACACCGACCATAAAGGAATTCATAGAGAAGTTCACTATGTAGCTGATCATCATGGATTCAGAGCCACTGTAAAGACCAACGAACCAGGAACCGCCAATCAGGATCCAGCCCATGTTAAGCTCCACTCTGATGCCCATCATCATCATCATCACGAGCCTCATCATCACGGTCACCACCACCATGGACATCATGGTCATCAACACCATGGACATGCTCATGTGTATCATCACCAAGAACACCATGGTCATCATCACCATCATGGACACCATCATGGTTGATAATTGATCAATAAAATTCCATATGTTTTGAATAGAAATTTTAGTTGCCAAAGCATTCTTTTCATTATTATATTTTGTAATTTCTTTATGAGAATAAAGCATTATATTTAAATAATGATAATAGCTTTATTTAAAAATATGTTTGGAAAATACAATTTAAAAAACAATCAAACATTAATTAAAAAAGTTGTTAAATATTCCACAAAATTAGTATAATATACAAAGAAAATTTCTGTTTGTTGTAGAATATTGAGCAGAAAAATATACTAGCATTTTCCGAAGGAAAATTATTTGTTTCCAAGTATTAATAGTTAATTATAGAAAAGAATAATTTTAAACTATTTTCTGTAAAAAATGAACTAAACAGATTGATCTTCAAATATGCGAGCCACGATGGCCTGGTGGTAAAGCCTAGGGAAACGGAGGGTTTTCTGTGTTCCAATTTCACCGAAGAACCGTCGTGTAATTTGGTCTGGCGCACATCAAATCCGCCCGGGCCAAACGTCCTTCCGCTTGTATGGTGCTTTGCGAAGGGGAGGGGGATGAAATCTCAGGTGTAATCCTCGCCATCTGACAGCGGTGAAAATTACGATTTCCGTCCCAAAGTAGCCCTAGCGTTGCTTTAAAACGGGACGTTAATATATCTAAATTAAAGCAAGTTAACTCTGCACATTCTTCGACTAAACGGTATGCAAGCTCCTTCAAATTATATTCGAGTCACCAGATACCCACATAAAGGATATTTTTTGGTTTAAAAACTTAATGTCACATACCTTTGGTTTAATTTGGTTTGGGTTATAAACTGAACTAAAACTTGCAAATAGGCTTGATATGGAGAAATATAGTAGACACATATATAGAAAATTTTCGTGTGTTTTAATAACTAACACGTGCAAAAAATCTTCCTGTAATAAACAGTCTGATGCATATTTTTCTTAAATTGGAAAAAAAATCCATGTCAGCTCTTTCTTAATAGCTTTCGACTCGCTTCCAATCCAATATAAATAATGAGCAATCAATTGAACTGACCATTGAAGAATCGTGGTATGAAGAATTAAATATTAAATCTGAGGAAAGGGATAAAACAAATATGGAAGGCAGTGGTAATGTGATTTATCATTTTGCATTTCATGCAGTAATTTAAACATTTTAAAGAGTTTCTTTGTTACTATGCAAATTTATCTTCGGTGTCATGTCATATTATTATATATATATATATATATATATATATATATATATATATATATATATATATTCAGAATTATTTGCGCTACTTTAACTGCAGTGATATATGCAAGTCATCATGACCTTTATGAAGTGCGGATTCGTCAGTCATAAAGTTTTAGTCATTTTATTCATATATAGTGTTTTTGACATTGAAAAAATGAGAGAATATAAGCTAAAACATGCGAAACACACGCTCGTATGGTGCGCCGTTTAGTATTTAAAATATTTTGTTATGAGTAAATATAGCAAAGACTTAATTATTTAAAAATCACTAGGTATTTAAATAAGATGTTTTATCATCTGTTAAACATTTTTTCTCTACGTATAAACAGTAACTATTGTTTTCAGAATTTCCTTTTCTTGCTACAGTTTTCAAATAATTTCAAACTCAATTCAAACAAAGTGCTAAAAATAAAAATCATTATCTTTAAATAGAAACAAATTGTCTAATTTTCTTTATATTTAATTATATGCTCAGAAGAAAAAAATAAATAACTCAAATAACTCAAGCTCTTAAGCTTAGCTGGAAAGTGAAGTATTGTACAATTGTTTCCTAATTATATAACTGCTCAAAAGAATGTCATACACATTTGTCACATAAAAAATACAAAAAGTTAACAGCAAGTTAAATGGAAAAAAACTAATTTCATAACTCTGCTGGAAAATTTCATTTTATAGCATTATCATCAATCTAAAGTAGCATTATATAAAAAGAGGGATATGCGGAAAAAACATTGCTTCTTATACTTTTATATGTTTCGTAGAATATGATAATATGATGTTTCAAAAGGACATTGAATGATTGTCTTTTTCTTATCCTTTGATTTTTATTAAATAGTCTCATCCAGAATAGTTGTCAACCATACAAAATCTACTGAAAAATTCGTTTCCTGTAAAAATGAACAGTTAGTCGTTACAATGATAAGCAGCCATCTTTTATAAGAATAAAAGATAGATGATCATTAAATAAATAATATTACTATCATACGGTAATATCTAACAGAAGACCATATCAGCGGCCATGAAAAGATTTCGGCTAATTTTAATAACTTTCATTATGTAGAAACGAATATCCTGATGATGGTACTTTGATTTCATTTTCATACATTACTATTTAACATTAAATATAATTATATTCTTTTACAGAAAATCACATCCTCATGCAAAAATTGTGCTGTTGCTAGTATGATCAATTTCTTGGAAATTTATTTTTTATTAAACGTTTTTTTTACAAATACTTTAGAATACCAAGAATGGCTTATTACATGAAATTTTTATTCATTTTGTATTTTAAACAACAGCGAATAATATTATTCCGAGAAAAAAAAATAACACGAGGATATCTAAAGCTTTCTCAAAAATTTTCCTTAGTTCATTCTAATGATAAATTAATATCTTATATACATTAATTTTACCGCTATTAACAGCATTATTTAACAATTATGATTAGAAAATAAAATGGGCAAATAATTCATATTTGCTATTTTAAAATGTATCAACCATTTCCTATCTGCTGGATTTTACTACCATAAATACCTAAAAAGAATGCTTATTAGTCAATAGTCAGCTCTTAAAATAGATTTGGGGCCACGGTGGCCTGGTGGTAAGGTCTTGGCTTCGGAACCGGAGGGTTTCAGGTTCGAGACCCGATTCCACCGAAGAACCGTCGTGTAAGGGGGTCTGTTGCACGTTAAATCCACTCTGACCAAACGTCCTCCCGCTGGTGTGGTGTGGAGAGGGGGGTGCCAGCTCAGGTGTCGTCCTCGTCATCTGACAGCGGTTCAAAATTACGAGGTCCGTCCCAAAATAGCCCAAGCGTTGCTTCAAACGGGACGTAAATATAACTAAACTAAACTAAACCAAACTTAAAGTAGATTTACTATTAATTATTGGTATTTGAAAAATTACCTATCTTTGTCATCTCTGAAACACTTAGGATAATAAGAACACGTTTTTTACAAAACATTTTTTAAATTTAATTCCACTTTTCAATTCAGTTTGTCAGTATGGAATATACCGTAAAAAGCCCCAAAATTAAAGGCTTATACTTTTATTGATTTCCTTTTCATGTCTGAGTCCAATAGTAATACAAATATGGAAAAAATATGAAATTATACTATTTTGTTAATTTTTTGTTAATTTATTCTTAATTTTGTAATATATTAAAGGAATTAATAACATTATTTAATCAATGAATGGTTTTTGATGTATTACAACTTTAAAATTTTTCTATTAAATCTAGAAATGTTTACGAATATAGATTCATATTGATAGTGAGTTTAAACTGCAGACATTGTTTACGTCATGATAAATAGCCACAGTATTTCTTTTACTCCGACCATTTTTATTGCTATCTTTATGCAAAGTATCTTGTAGAAAATTGCTCTGCAGTGTGATAAGTAATATGACAACTGACAAGAAACAATTCGGAATACTGAATAGATACCCTAGTTTTATTTGATCTATTTACTTCATTTTATCTATTTTATCTAAACGACATGGATTACACGGAAAAAGGAGTATCTAATATTACAATCAATCTAACACTTTTACTTTTTCCAATGATCCTATTACTTGACTTGATTGCTCTTTCCGCAATATTTAATCACTTGAAATAAAAAAAAAGAATAATCCGTTAGGAATAAAAAATCTAAAATATATTTCAAAATTCATTATATCAACATTATAATTATTTCATTTTTTTTTATATCTTTGAGAACACAAATAAACTAAAATAAAAACAGCAAACATACTTGTAAAAAGAATTAGCTATGATAATTTCTGAAAAAGATTCTGGTGCCAAAGTATGATCATATTTAATAAAAAATTAAATATGGTATGCTTCGAAAGTCTTGTATAAACTAGAACAGTGAAAAATAAGTAGCATGATTCGATGTCGATTCTTATTCGTAATTTGAAACATTCGTTAAAGGAAACATTTTTTTTCCAGAGGAATCCATGTAAAATAGAACAATGCATTCCAATTAGAAAGAGTAATCAAATTTGTTATATATAATACTTATTTTATTACAAAATAATTGTCCATAGACATTTTCCTTTAGCCAATCCAAATTTGGCAAAAATGAGACACATCGTTACTCTCAGATTAGGGTGAAGGCTTTCAAATGTGGGATCCAAAAGCGTTCCATGCTTGCATCTTTATTTCACTGAAAGATTGCTGAGGCTATTAATTTCGTCATTCCTGACCAAATTTTATCATTAATTTTTGTCGCGATACATAAGGCAGCTCTCAAAGCTTTTAAGTAGCTGTGGTTATTTTCTTCCCACTTGCTCATTGATATTATTATTATCTATCTGTAACTCCATAATCCTGGTCAGAGGCAAGCACACAGGCACTTACTCAAATAGTTAGGAGTCGCGTTCGACAGCGCTGTTTGGCTAAAACTTCTTCCATACTGAAATAGGGATTCAAATAAGTGTTCAAAACATTTATACAGAATTCAAGTCAATTCTGCATGTATATTAGAGAAAAATCACGGTTACTTTTCTAAAGATGAAAATATGTTTTGTACTTTACTACATATTTCGTAACATCGCTACAATGTTTCCTAAATCATTCTTTATTGGGTAATAGTCTTTTTACTTCTGATTACTGATTACTTCCAGCAATAAAAACGTATAATCTTAGAGAAAAGAAAGTATCATAATGAGAATGCTTCTCGGTGAAAGTATGCAGTGACTATTGCATCCAGTCAGAAAATTTAAAAGCTTTGCTTTATAAATCAGATAGATCTTTCTCTTTCAAAATTCATACCTGAAATGATTGATCTTCGTGTTTTCTGGAAGTCTAGAAGAAACTTCCTAAGTAGTTGCTTTCAACATTTCTGAATTCATTTATACAAAAAGCTTTGCAATATTTATCCAAACAACCATGAAAAGATTGTTAGCAACCTAATGAAATAAATTGTAATTTTATTTAATAACAACTTAACACATATCAGAGCTACAAAAAAGGAACAATTTAAAAGAATTTACAGAAATCTTTTTAATTTGGCTCTGCTATTTTCTATCTCTTGTTGTGAAAGTAAAAATTAATATTATGTTAAGATCTTTATTAGAACCGTTCTTTCAATACAATTAATTGCTAGTATAAGATTGTGAAGAGAACAAAAAAGTACACTAAGTTAGCAAAATATATTCGACCTCCAAGTTTAAGGTTTAACTTGCCAATTAGAGGAAAATTCAAATATCCCTTTACATAGGAAACCAAATATGACAAAGAATTGTGAATTTTCTTCCACTTCTTTTTAGTTAATTAGAAGATAAAATCGGGGTTTTCTTTTTGTCTCCATATAAGTTATTATTCATATTTTCTCTCAATAGCAATCAAACTATTTATTATATTCCATGTGGTAAACAGAATATGACAGGAGAGTGAAAGGACTTACAGAGGTCACATAACAGAGATTGATCCACAAGTTCTCTAAAATACTACATGACTATGCAATATATGCTTTTCCAAAATTTGCAATATTTTTCTTGAATAGTATACAGGCAATTTTATTCCATGATCATTTCTTTTGATTAGCTAAAATCACAATTTCACAAATGAGAAAGCATAGAAAAAACACAAATGTCATGGTTCAAATTCCTCAAGAATTACTTACTTTATCTACATTTGCAATTCCTGTTAAAAGTGTGGATCACAAATGTTATTTGATTATAATCAATAAAGGAATATTATATATGTGACATTCAAAGAACATAATTGCAACAAAAGCACTAGGAAAACTGCTAACGGAATCACTTACGGAATAATGATTTGAATTTACATACCACCAAAGAATGAATATGAACTTGAAAGAAGTATATAGATGAGAATTTGAAGCAGCATTGACTGTTATCTTCTGATTCAAATGTTGAGAGCAAGGAATTTTATCAACAAGAACAAGAGCACACACACAACAAACTGAAGTTTCAGTCAGTAAACAGTTACAGAGCAGTTCGTTGATGCGATTCAGTTAATATTCAGGTTTAGAAACCTAAATAAGTCCAAAAGAAGAGGTACCATATAGTGAAGAATTCACGCAACACAGAGTGATTATTAGATAAGAGAGGCCCATAGAGGCTACAACAGAATATCATCAATGAACTTAGTAGATTTTGAAGCCCTTCTCTGCTTGAAGAGAAATTTATTTTTTCGAAAAAAAATTTGAAATTAATATTATCTTGATTATTTTATAGTAGAAAAGTCCACATTTTCTGAATATAATAATTATACATTTTACATGAAAGAATTATGTGTTCAATATCATTAAGACTATTCCACTCATGACAAAGGGGATCATTTTAAAGATTAAAACGACTCAAATGTCCTGGTGTTATAATTGTTTTGGAGATTAGGCTGGCCAAAAAAAATATCTTCACTCCGATTTTTAGACCAGAGAGAGAGAGAGTCCATCAATGCTAGGTATATCGCCTAAGGAGATAAAATATTTACTGTTTCGAAAATTATTGATTGGGATCCGATGAGTCCCTTTTTTGAGGCTTGCAATACTAATCTCCAGGAAAGATCCATTCAATTCATTTTTCTATAATTTCACTAGGCCGTGGTGGCCTGGTGATAAATTGTTGTCTTCGCAACCCGGGGGCTCCAGATTCGAGACCCGGTTCCCCCAAAGAACCACCGTCTAAAATTGTGGTGATTGATAAGGTGTAAAATTGTGATGCCAAGGTTAAATCTGTCGGGGTCAAATGTCTTGTCGCTGTTGTGGAGTGGAAATTTGGAGAAGGGGTGCCAGTTCAGGTGTCCTCCACGTCATCTAATAGTAGTTCAAAATTACAATTTCCATCTGTAATGTTGCTTTTAAAAACAGGACGTTGATATAATTAGACTAAACCAAACTAACTCTGCAATTTCTTTGACTAAACGATTCCAGATTATATTTGAGTGACCAGGTATCCACAGGAAGGATATTTTTTATAGTTTAGTTTGGTTAAATTTTCAAACTTAGAAGGCTATACTTTGAATAATTTTTGGAGATTGGAGGGAAATATTTTACAAAGATGTAAACGCAGAGTATCTATTTGTAAGAATCGGAAATATTTGAAAGAGACGACGGGAGCATCCAACGTTTCAGCCATAACTAAACTTCAGCTGTAATGGAATTGACAGAGGTATTCGAAATGTGAATTTTTGAATAGAGTGAAAACGAGCTACTGAAGTATGTTGTTGCGGTAGAGTGTTTTGGATGCATCAATAGCAATAATGAAATGATCAGTAAATAAATTTGGAATGTCATCAAATACTATTTAAGTAACTTTGAAAGACAGAGAGAGATTTGTTAAACATAAAAAGGAAATTCAAATCGTTTACATTTATAGCAAACATGTTAATTCTCAAACAAAAGTAGTTTCCCCCCTTTTATGAGTAAAGAAAATTATAAAAATTGATACTTTTAATAGCTTAAATTGATAGTTTTATACCTACTATGAAAGAATACAAAAATTAGATGTTTTTTATACCTTTCTAATTTTTAGAAGTTACCATCATTTTCAGATTTACCAATAGAATGAAAATGCAAAATTTAACAGCAATATAAAGAATTCTGTTATGAATTTTAAAAAAATCCTGATAACAATACCCACTTTTTCTTATACTCTCCAGTTGTATATTAAGTAATTGCTATAGGAAATTAAAAACAAAACAAACAAACTAAAATGTCGATTGAAAGAATTATTTCTCTTACTAAGCCTCCGATAGCAAGAGATTTTTATAAAAATATTACTTTACTTAATTTTATTATTATTGTAGAATATTTTGATTACGTTCAAACCAAAAGCATACAGCAAATCAATTAAGATGTGCTCGTTTTTAAAAGAGATCATTCTAAGTTGCTAATTTTGTGTTTATTTAAAACGTATGATAAGTAATAATATTTAAAGTAATTCGAACTAAAAACAAGCACATATACTTTCATTAAGATAAGAGTAGATTTATTAGCATTGTTTATGAAATGCTTATCTGCCTTGAGTTATTTCATGTTTGTAAATATGGAATATTGCAATCAATTTTTTACCTGAACTACTAAACTATCGCAATTTTATAGAATTGTGCATCATTTATTTTCTGAAATAACCTTTTGGTTCATCGATAAATTGAGAAAAACCTCGATACCATATCTGTTCGAGATGAATTCCAGCAAAAATAATTGCTTTTTATTCACATTATTTGCAATATTCATAATTAATATTTAGGATTAACAGAAAATATTAGGAATTTTATTTCTTATTTTTCATTAATAAATTAAACTTTTTCGTAGTTATTTTTATAAAAATTAAGTAATCCTTATTCCAAGATTGTATTACTAACATGTATCCATGAAAATAGTATTTTAATAGAATGCAAATTTTATCCTTCCTTATTATTTTTAAAAGTTGTTCGTTTAAATATTCTTTTTAATTATTTTTTACTTTTTTGTTATTATTTAAGCTCCATTTTAAAACATTGCGAAGAATACTGTTTTCCGGACTTTTTAATCTGAATCCATATCTTGATGATGAAGACAGCACCTAAACAGGCATCTTTTCTCTAAACACATATGACACAATATCGGGTGAAATTTTTAATCTCGATTTTAATTTAAATTTGCGCTAACCCCACATATATAATAATTCCCCATTGGAAATTTCATTTTTAAAAATTAATTTTAGTTCTTGTCATTATTAAAGATTTTTAAATGCGGATGTTACAAAATAGCATATGGCCCTTCGGCAAAGTTTTGAATGCCCTGAATGTTCTTATTTTTATTTCTAAAATTCAGCATATGAGAGATTTTTGCTTCTTATTAGATGTTTTAGATTTTTTTTAATTCATTGAAATGAAATGTGGCACAGAACTGCAATCTTAATGAGAAGATATTATATCAGATTTCATTTAATCAGGTGATGTACCCATTGGCTCACCCGTGAATTATACCATAGACGGCGAATCATTTAATTCGAATCTACTCTTTAAATGCCAAAATTGTGCTTTATATAGTATTCATTACTTCTTTATATAGTATTATTACTTTTCATCGAGAAAGAAAAAATAAACTATAAAGAAAAAAATAAAGAACTTTATAAACTATAAAGAAAAAATAAACTATAACTTCAGCATCTCTGTCACAAAATACTAACTAAATGATTGGCAATTCGTGACAGATGACATTGAAATTTATTGGAGGAAATTATTTCTCACTCAAGGCATGCACCTATAGTATACCATTATGAGTCAGTAAACATTTACTGACATCAAATTGTAATGAAAATAAACATGTGTAAAGCACTGAGCGCAATCTCTTTTGGCATGCAATCGGACTAACGCTCATTCGAATATTTTGCAATAATAAAGGTGAAGTTATATTTTGTTCGAAATATTTCAAATTAGGAAATGAAATCCTATAATTGTTCCAAATACGCTCTAGATAAAATTAATCTAGAACGTTCTTTTACAGTAAATATAAAATGCATTTCTTATTTCGCCTTTACAAATTTAATACTTTGTCATTTACATAATTTGCACCTTACAGCAACACTTTTTTCACTGCTTTGCTGATTACGCATAATATTTGAAACGCATGATTGATTTCGACTTTCCGTTTGATGATTAAATATCTTCCTATTACTCTCGTTTCTATTCTGCTTCATTTAATTCAAATGACAACTTATTTATAGTATAAATTCCTTGAAAATAGACCTGAATGAAATATATTTCATAGATGTATTACTTTCAAATGGCTGCAAAGTATTTTGTTTAGCTTATTTTAAATAATTGAGTTGTTTATTTTCATTTATATTTTTGATTTTTATTCTTGAAATGCTTTTTTTAGAACTTAAAATATTTACAAATCCAGATTATGAGCAAAAAAGAAATTAATTTTAATTCGTTATGTTACTAAAAATACTTTGAAATCAAATAGATTTTATCAAAAATGAGTAGTATGTATGTATTGATTCTATTAGCAATTAATACTATTCGATATATGAATATCATTAATTGCCAAAGACTGTTTTAATTAAAGTTTATATACTAAAAAAATGACCACATTAGAGAAACATTCTAAAGTATTTTAATAATGATACATAAAATATTTCTTCCTACTCATATATTCAGTGATATTCTGCAATTATATAAACATTGTTTCGTTTTCCGCATAAAAATTCAGATAATGATAGCTCAAACTTTAAGCTAAAAATTCATGCGGAAAAAAAGAATTTCCAATAGTCTATCTGTTTATATTTCTTTTATTCTTTGCGTCTGCATATATAAGTAACAGTGTATATAACAGTCACCATTATAGATGTTTAACTAATTAAAAAAATGGGTGTTTTAAGCATAAAAATTTAGATGTTGAACGTATAAAAATTTCCTGCATAAATTTGTACTATAAATAATTGTAAAGTAAAAAGTTCAAATATGATTTTTTTATTGATTTGAAATAATTTTTAATTTTTAATAAATTATATTTCTTTACTTTATTTAAGTTCTGTTCTTAAATATAAACAAATTATAGCTTCAATTATCTTCAGACAAAAAATATTGAATATCATTTTTTTGAAATAATAAATCAAATTATTATTTACTTTCAATTATTTAGAATTCTAGGTTAACTAAATTAGCTAAAAAATATTTTTTTTTCTTATTAATATCTTCAAAAAATAAGACATTATATTTGTAAAATCCACTCAAATGACTTGAAATAAATTTTACGCCATTTGATAATTATAGATAAATTTATAATTTCTATATTGAGATTTTTATGATATGTGACAACTCTCCAGATATTTTTATTTTAGCTAAATTCTAATAATCATATTGCAGCTTTAAAATATGAGACATTATGTCTTCCAATGCATAAGCTTTTTGGAAGTAATCAAATATTTCTAAATTTGTTCAGAACAAAGTTTTCATCGTCATTTATAGCTTTATAAAATTTGCTTTGAAATCAAAAATCCCAATATAGAAATTAACACGCTTATAATCTTGATAATGTACAAGAAACACAAGGTTGTAAAAGATGTACAAAAAATCCTTATGTAGCTGGCCATCATGGATTTAATGCTACTGTAAAGAGCAACGAGCAAATTTATATTTTAAACTTCATTCCTTTACTTCTTATCCTCATCATTATATCATGAAAATAACCATCATGAATTTTATCATTATGCGCATGAAAATATGTAGCATTATCAATAGTACCGCCATTTTTTAGCTGCTCAAAACCTTTAGTTATAATTTCTTATCATAATGTAACAACATTTGATTAACGAATCGTAAAATTAACTATTTTCTCTTTATTAACAAAGGTGTTTATTTCCATATATAAAATTATAAATAGGATTTAGAATAAACTGAGAAACAAGAAAAATTTTGAATGTTGTAAGAATTTAACATTGCACAATCATATAATTTACAAAATTTAATAGCATAATATCAATAATAACACAATTGAAATCAACCAAATGCTCTATGAGAGAAACATTTCTTGTTGAATAGTTTCAATAAAACTTTTGCTATATTATAAATATGCCACGAGATCTCATATTTTTATTCTCAGAATTTTTTATATCAGATTTTTACACTCCGAATTTCATACTTAGTTCTCGAACTTTCTTTTGTGTTTTCTAATTAGTAAAGAAACCAAAAACACATTTTATCAATCGTTTTATTTTTGTTGTTGCATTGTTGAACTATCGTAATCACATGCATGCTAACTTAGAGACCAATAGACAATCAACTCTTTGATAAATTTAATTCAAAATTTGAAAATAATGTAAGCCTTGGCTCTAAAACTATATACCAATTTTTATTTATATCAATCCTGCATGTTTTAATAATAGCGTTTCTCTGCATGCGAAAGTACAGACATACAGGTAGATGAATAAACTCTTAACAGATTTGGTTTCAAATTTGATACGTCTTTACAATTTAAATTATATATTTAAGAAGCAAAGTCTTTCGATCTAGCTCTTTACTTTTGTATTTATATTGTTCACTTAGATCACCAAACAATCATATTTCTTGGAAATGAATGTACTAACTTAGAGTGGGATCACATACTAAATTCCATTCGTCTTATTCCAAAGCATTTTTGAATTATCGTTTTCGCAGATAGAGAGAATCTAAGAAGTTTTCGAATTTTTCTCGCTCTATAATCATGTTTCATAAACATGATTTTTTTTCATGATTTTATAAACATGATTTAAAAAATCATGTTTTAAAATTATTTAAAAAATCATTTTTTTCATGATTTTATAAACATGATTTTTTTTCAAAATCTCGAGTTCTAATCTCTAGATATGCGGCATACTTCTTCTTTGTTATACTTCTTGTTCTAGAAAGTCAAAATCGGTAAAATATTGTAAATATTTTTTTATGAAAATTTGTAACATAAAATTTAAAAATTTCATAGATTCATGATTATATACATATCAAAATGTTCATCAATGAAATTAATAAATGACTCAGCAAATTCTTTATGATATTATGGAACTTTTATCAGTATTTTCAAAAGATATATGATTTAGAACATATGAAGATTTGAATCTAAATTCTGTCAGATGGAAGTAATAAGTTTAAATGCATGAATAATCTAATAAATTGGCATCTTAAAGCCGATAATGGTATTGACCTGTGAATGTTTAACATTGAATTATTGAACTTATTATTTTTTCGCTTGTTCACTTTCAACTTGCATTGACAATGACATCAAGAGCGAATCCTCTGTTTCAAAATGCTTTAATAACTTAGCTTAAAATTCCATTTAATTTTTTGTAGTTTTCATTTTTAGAATTTTGTCAATCGTTTTGAAGTTAAAAGTAATTTCAATCCATTATTAAATTTGTCTATGTCAGTAAAATTGTTAATATTAAAATGTTAAAAATTCTTATTACCGAATTCTTTATTTATATTTAAATATCAACAAAATAATTCCTAAATACAGAAGCTGCTGATTTTTTGCAACCTATATGGCTGGTTGAATAGAATTAATTACAAGTTTCTCGTTTGTGTTTCTTTCAATAGACATATTCTTCAATGTAAATATTTGTATAAAAATATTAATTTGTTATTACCCTAGAAAAAGCATTAGTTAATGAAATTAATCTATTCCTAACTATTTAAAAGGTATTATAGATTAATATATCAAATACGCACAAACGAGATAAAGAGACTCTCATTAGAATACAACTATTTATGAAAGTAAATATAATTTGCTTACATAACGATTTATGAATATTCCAAATGTATTATATATGAATGTATGTGTGAAATAGAGTATAGAAATTACCTAAGATAATTAAAAATTCAAATAAAATATTTTTATTTTTGCATATTTATTAAATTAACGTGTGATAATTTTTTATGTTTCTATTTCTAACAGTATTGCATCATCTTAAAATGGTGTATTGGTTTATTTCCCTCATTTATTATTGGAATTGTTTACAATTATAGAAATATCTATTGAACTTTAGTTATATAAATATCAAAAAAATAATTTCTTAAAAATTATCAATATTCACTACATCAAATTAATTGGAAGAAAAAAATATATAGTTTTTTACTGAAATCCGAATGAAAATCTGCATATTTTGCTTTTAAAATCTTTTCATTTTTCAAATAAAACATGTTTGAGATATTTATTCTATATAATAAAGTATTAACCACCTCTTTTACAATCTTCATCTTTTAACATAAAATGAAAGCCCATTATACAGAAATCAACACTAAGACGAGCATAACGACCACAGGTACATTTTTGAAAATGTCTCTGGTTACTGACTGCAGCCGGTATTATTGAGAAAAAAGTACACATAATGAAAACATATGATACATAATGTCACTTGTGTAGATAATTATTACATAGTCATTTTCTGCTTTGAAAATAATGAATGTTGAACTAAAAAAATGGAATTCACTTCAAAACATGACATATATGTAATTTTGAATGCCATGAATAAAAAAAAAATCATAGATAAAAGAAACTATGAAAATTATGAACAAACAATTTACGAAGAATTTATGTTATAAATTAAACTGCATTCTTTTAACGTAATATTTCTTAGTATTATATAAATGAACAAAATAAAAAAAGGACTATTTGGATAAATTCAGTAAAAAAATAGATTTTGATTATCTTTAAAAATAAACAATAATTTTACTGAAAATAGTTTCTTTGGCAATAAATACTGATCATAACATAGAGCAAATTAAGATACATTCCACTACCAAATATTACCGACACGAACCCTATTATAATTACTATCATTGACATGTGTAATGCCATCCTTTTAAGCTTATAATTATTTAATGCATTATTATCATCATGGAGTTATCATAAGTGATTCTAGAGAACATTTAAGTAAGAAATATTTTTAGCATTTCTCATGAAAACAATTGTTATAGCAAATTTTTAAGATGTTATTTTTTCATTGATATTTTGCATTATCTATAACATAAATACAAATAGTCTGGGTTAACTA
The DNA here is from genome assembly GCA_026543865.1 of Argiope aurantia. Lineage (NCBI taxonomy): Eukaryota > Metazoa > Arthropoda > Arachnida > Araneae > Araneidae > Argiope > Argiope aurantia. The sequence goes on along the minus strand of JAPMOR010047620.1, from coordinate 21,140 downwards.
ATTACATTCAAACACAAGCTTTTATAAGCCAATTTCTTGTAATTATTTATGAGTATAACAATATAAATAAAATGCTATATCAAAATAACCAGCCCAAGAAGATTATTTAAAGCAATCAATGAAATTCATTCAAATACTTTTCCTACACTTTCTTACCACGAGCATTATGAATAGCAAAATTTAACGAAGTTATGAAAATCATGTTATAAAAAATGTCAATATTAAAATTAATGTTAATTTCGTTCACAAAAAAATTTCCAGATGTCACAAAAACGAAAACACTTCTGAATGGTATTACTCTTTTAAATTGTATAGGGAAAATGCCCTTACTTTTATGTCTAGAAAATAAACGATTTTTCTATTAAATAAAATTTATGTTCGTTTAGTTGTAGGTAATGATGCAAATTTTTTTGTGCGGAAATTACTTTTGTGTGCAGAAATTTGCTTTTACATAATTTGCAATAAATTCTATATAGTTCCATATTTTGATTAGCAATCGAATAAATAAAATATCTTCGGTAATATTTAAAACATTTCAATTAATGTATACAAACTCTTTGCAGAACGATTGCACAAATAAAAAAAAAATGCCTTTCATATTTAAGTCAATAAAAGACACCAATACATTTTTCAATGGAAAATTTATTCTTGCTCATTCGATGCAAAATGTATTTTTTTAATCACAAGGTATGAGTATCATATTCTTTATATTTACAATAACGAAAAACCTATAATTGAGAAATTTAATTCAGAAATAGTAACAACTTAATCAAACTTCCATAAAATAGATAAAATAGAAGGTTTAAATGTAAGGATATATATATATATATATAAACATGAACATTTTTTGCTTACCACCGCAATTGATATCCAAAAAAATGCTTCAACTTAGTTCAATGTTCTACTGAAAATTTGAGACATCTCAGTTGGGCTTACCTACTGGCATTCGAATTCTCAGAAGAGAAAAACTATCAGTCATCGGTTCAGGTTACACTGACGAACCACCAGACTAATCCGGTTCAACAAAATCTGAACCAAATTATGAATTTTTGTGCATTAATTAAATTCCTATCTCATTCCTAATTTAAATGATAGAGATCTTGATTTCCCTAAATGATAAACCAAATCATTTTTAGCATGGACGTATAAGTATTTATCAAATAAATTTGCACAGTAATCTTGTTTTCATCTCGGCTGACTTAAACTATGATAATTCGAAATCAAAAATTAGATTTACTGCTGTATTTGTATAGAAAAATATCTCTTTTTTTTATAAAAAATTCTATTTGAAAATAAAGATGAGTTTGTGAAAGCGCGAATAAAAATTATGTAATAAAAATATAAAAATTGTTTCTACATAAAAATATGCAAATTATTAGATTTAAGTAAATAGAATCGTAGATACAGAAGCATGCAATATTACAAGACATTTGAATATTTATAATGACAAATTATTTCTTTCAAATTTATATTTTCTAATGTAATTCACTGAAAAGATGTGTGCATTTTTAACCTTTGATTTTCCACGCGTTTGAAATAGAATGCCGAAAGCATTTATTTTTAAGATGGAGTAGAATATTTTATAATCTTAAAAACATTCTGATTTCTGCAATTAAAATCAATTTCGTACTTCCATTAAAAATTGTATCCGATATTCAATTTTTATGCTATGATTAGACTGGTAGGTGTTTTTTTTTCTTTGAATATTTTGGTTGTAATTCTTTTTTAAATTTAGAAAGGTTGATATATATTATTAACGGAAATATATATCTATCTTTTTTTAAACTTATAATAAACGTAATCGCTTTGTCGATAGTTAAATGTTAAACATTCTATTAATGATAAGGATTCCATCCCAGCAATTAAATGATTTCTCAAATTAGACCGAGTCATATTTGGTATATAGATAAAATGCATGAAATCATAAAACTCGAAAGTGCTGGAATGGTAAATTTGTGCATAAAACAGAGCCATTTCGGAAGTTGGAAAATTGACTCTATATGCACTAAACTAAAAAATTGGGATTTTTATTTGTTTGAGATTTTAAAAGTTGAAATAAAAATTTTAGTGGTTTGAAATTTTATTAAAATAATCACAATTTAACTCGAGTTACAGACAACTAACTAATAAATAGAAAGAAATTAGTATTAATTCTATAATATTTTTATGATTGTTTCATTTTAGATTTTTTATTGCCAAAACAAAGATAAAAAAATAGATTTTCAACTTAATAAATAGATTTCATGGCTTTGATAACATCATTAGACTTGAAGAACTCCATTATTTGTAATTTTACGAAATAAGAATACTGCCCAAAAAAGAAAATACATATACAGAAAATTACGAATTATAAAAATTATTGTAACAATATATCACAGAAAATTATATTTATTAGAAATCCATTCATATAATTACTAATTTGCAAATATTTTTAGCCCTACCCCCTATTTGATCTGCTTCATTTTATTTCTAACAAAATATAGCTGAAGCAATAAAACAATACGACTCAGGAAATTTAATCAATAAGACATAGCTACCACTTGATTCCAATTGAAAAAAAAAATTATATATATTTGCCCAAAGCTACGATTGCGAATTTCGCCAAGTTTAAAGTGCATGAAATGCCTCTGGGGAAGTTATTTTTTCTTCACCTTTTGTAAGCGTCACCTTTGGGTAGAATGAACACTTTCTCGCTGAAACCCAATTAATCTGAATGCTTGACTAAATTTGTCATTTCTTTTGAGTTGGGTGGGTCTGGTATTGACCTAATATGCGATACGAACAATTATTGACCTTAAAATCAGTTAAATGATAAAATCCGTGCCTAGTGTCACCAATTTACTGGATTTATATATATATGCAAGATCTAAAACCATGCTCAGTATCTCAAAACCAACTACAGTTGCAATATCTTGCGAATTCATTGGATCGCAAACAAGGGGATATCAACAAAGCATAATGATTGCTAAGGTATGATATATTTGAAATTTAATATTAATATCTTTGTTAAACGATATCTTTACATCTATGAAAAGAAATAATTAGAAAATTAAGTCTAATAATTCTGTTTGATTTTTTTTTTTTTTTGTAATTTTTATTTTTAAGCATAAATATATTATCGTTTTCTTTTGACAATTAAGAAACTCAACTTTAAATTTAAATCGAAATTGATTGGTTTAAAGAGAAGAAAGCTAGTTAGAGAAATATTTCTCATTACCATTGAATACCTTTAATAAATATTTGAATACTTTTCTCTGTTACCTAGCTGATAGTGAAATTTTTAAATAATTATTATTAAATTAAATTTTTTAATTCTTATTTTTTCTGTAAGGGCATATATTTAAAAGCATGTCAATTTTTTTTAAAATTTATAATTATGATATTAAAAGCAGTAATGAATATATGAGTGCTTTTTATTTTGTAAAATGTATTCATGATTAGAAAATACTGCTATTTTTTTTTACAATTTAAAAAAATTGAAAATTTCTAATATTATCAAAAAAGAAATGACACCGAATTTTAAAATTCCCGCAACAACCTTAAATCTATGATTCTAATATGATAACTTGGAAACTCAAACTATAATAAGATACTATCTTATTATAGTCTTATAATAAGATAGTATCTTATATATCTTATTATCATCTTATACTATCAACAATGAAGAATTATCGAAGATATTAAGACAATACAATAAATTTCATGCAATTTCTTTTTTTAATGTTTTTTTTATTTAAATTTAACTTGGTATTTCGTAAATAAGATGCTCGCTATATTTTTAGTCTTTTAAATGTTTAAAATTTAAAGATTGCTGAAATATTCAAAATGTTATAGAAGTAATAAATATAAAATCTAACTATTTTTCCCCATTTTTTATAGTTCCATGTCTTTTTTTAATAATTTTGCCTATATTAAGAATATTTTATTCTTTTATAGGTACTTCTTGTTGCTGTTTTCTGCACTGTTGCTGCTGCAAGTCATTATGAGCATCACCATGAGGTAATTAATTATTCCTTTTATAATTATTTAATTTATTCCTTACTTTATATAATCCAATTTGCCATTCCATTTGAATTCGATTCTAATTCTTTTAAAAAATTATTATCGTTTTTTATGAAAAAAAATTCCATAGTTTGAAGACAAAGATAAAATATAACTTTAAAATTTTTGCATTCTTTCCGTTTCTATTATTTATTGTCGATCAATATTTGAAAAAAGCTGCAAAATCTCTCATACACAAAATTTAAATATCACCTTGAAAGAGATGCATTAAGCATCGAAAATATATAATTCAAATTTAGATTTGCGCTATGTCAGTAGAAAAACGACCTTCAATGTCGGTATCCTTTTAAAAACCTGGAAGTCTGTTTTTCTTAAGATGACAAAAACTAAATTTACTCTAAATCAAAAAGCTGAATTTACTCTAAATAAATCTTCTGTGTTTTCATAAATTGTGCAATGATCAATTTTCAAAATGTAAAAGATTTTAATCTCGATGTATAGCTATTTATAAGATCTATTTATGATCGCATGAAATATGAGTTATTATTTTCAAAACATTCTACCATTGTTAAGGCCCAGATATAAACTAAACGAAAACACTTACATTAGTCATTCAATCTTTAAAAGAACATATTTCAATAAATTTGATAATCTCTCAAAAGTTAATTTTAATTTCGAATTTGTTAATTATAAAATTATTTCACAATACGTATTAAGATTATTTCACATATGAGAGAGTACTTTAAGTATCTTATAAAAATAATATCAGATTGAAAGCAATATTTTTCTGAATTAAAAACTTTTAAAATCACATTTATTTTTTTTTGTCAAAAGTGTTGAAAAATTTAAAATTTTGGATTCCTCATCCATATAAATATTCTTCAAGTATTAAATTGTGAAATATTCTTAATTTTAGCATCATCACCATCCACAACCCTACAAATTCGGATATGAAATAAAGGATCACCACGGATCTCAGCACAGACATGAACACGGAGATGGTCATGGCCATGTACAAGGCAGTTATGGTTTCACTGACCACAGAGGCATCCACAGAGAAGTCCATTACGTAGCTGACCATCACGGATTCAGAGCCACTGTGAAGACCAACGAGCCAGGAACCGCCAATCAAGATCCCGCTCATGTCAAATTGCATTCTAATGCCCATTATGCTCACCATCATCATGAGCCACATCACCACGGACACCATCACCATGAACATCATGGTCATCATCATGGTCATGCTCATGTGTACCATCACCAAGATCACCATCATGGACACCATCACGGTTAAAACACCTGAGTGACTCAGTTTCAGACCATTAAATTTTTTCCCTCTATGATGCAATGATAGATGCCAAAAGTTTCTAGATTATTTGGGAGGGTGAGGTGTTTCTTTCTTTTCTTTAACATCTATCAACTTTCTGCACTATTTTCTTGGCTCAACATTTCGTATCATTTACCTATATCAGTCTAAGCATGTTTCTATTTGTTTACTTTCTATTTATTTATTTTTCTTAAAAATTCTATTTATTTTACTTTTCGGTGTAAAATAAGGAGCTTTCAAAAACAACTGGGGAGGAGGATGTTTCTCTATTCCTTTAATATATCATTCATTCCGCATGTTAATTTCCTAACTTACTTATCTGTAATATTTTTCAGCCTGTTTCCATTTATTTATTTTTGCTAAATCTGCATGATTTCCTATTTCGGGCATTGACTGATACCTTTGACCTCTTTTGAAACTCTTTGCCATTTGAAAATATCTTTCTTTCTGTTCTTAATTATTGTTTATTCTAATTTCTTTTTAACGAATTTGGCATTTTAAGTGCACTTCTATTATTGATATGTTCTAAACAAATATACTTTTTCTTCAAATAATATCATTTATTTCATTTTTATATCTCTTAGTGAAAACTAAATCATTCTTTATGTAAATTCTTTTACATAATTCATTCTTTTACCTTGGGTTTAGTTTTGTTCCTTTCCTACTGAAAAAATTCTGATCTTTCTTTACAAAGCATGTGAGCTGAAATAAAATTATTTTTTAATAAAATCTGTGTTATTATTCTGATTCAAATAGCTTAAAGCATATAAATTCTGAATTGTCAGTATTCTTCCTAAAATGTTATTTACGCTGATGTAATATTTTGTTGGATTTCTGCAAATTACACAACTATATTTTAAAAAGAATTTCTAGCATTGATAATTTGGGAGTACATAAATAAACAAAAAATTAATAAAACAGGACAATTATATTAGCATTGTGCTTTAATATTTGGTAAAGTCATATTAAATTAATTGGTTTTAATTCCTTAGTTTATGTAAAAAAAAGTTTAGTTTTTTTATTTTCTCAAAATTTTGAAGGATTTCCCATTAAAATCAATAATGACATCTAAAATAATTTAGGAAATATTGATGATTCATTTGAATTCTTTTATATTATTTTTATTACTCGCAATAATAAAAAATCAGTTTTGAACTATTTATGTAATTTACAAAATGTAAACGGGCATCGTAAAGGATTTAGAGATTATAATATAAATACTCCCGTTACGAATATTTCACTATAAATTGAATACAATTATTATAAAAGCACCAAAAAAATGGAAAATATTTAAATTCTCAATTCTCAATTATTTTGTTATTATTTTAAAAATAAGTCAATGTAATTCAGATAAATATGCAAAGCATTTTTTGAAGAAGCAAGTGAGAACTACTTCGAAAATTTTATTTTTTAAGATTTTAAAGACATAGAACAATTTGTTTTATTATTAAGGTTAGTTTTTCAGATCCATGATGAGCCCAATGCAGATATCAATATGTCTTTGTCAAAACCATAACAAGTGCTCCGCAACGTGCCGAGTTGGAAGACAGAAATCAGGCAAAAGATACCATATGATAGTATCTTCAACTTATGCATTTTTAGAAAGGATTTTGCTGATACCTTATTCTAATTGTAGAAAAATAAAAACCCAAACAGCTCGAAAATTAATATTAAACTGTAGCCAGAATTCGTGTGATTGGAAAATAATTATTTTTAGAATGCGAATAAATTTAAATTATCGCATGCATATACATTGGAAAATTTTAATAAATATTTTAGTTATTACTGTAATAAATAATACTTTCTTTGGTAATTTACTAATTTAAAAGGATTTCTTAAAAGTCACAAACATATTTGTAGTTTATAAGAAATAAGGAGAAATTATAAATAACAGTATATAAAGAAAAAGAAGATATAAAATAAATAAATGAAAAAAGAAAATAAATGATTTTGAAGTGTGTAGCGTTTTAATATTAGTTTAGTTTTTCATCTAATATCTTCTTCAAATTTTATTTAAACATTTTTTATGATAAATAACCAATGTATTCAAAGCAATGCAACACTGAAATAAATTCTTTGACTTGATAAATGCATAAAGTGTCTGCAACAAACCAAGTGTAAACGGGAAGGAAAGATAAAACTGACATTTAAGTAGTTAACAAGCTGTTATTTGTTTTAAATTATATCATCAAAATTTTTCCCTTTATATATGTAACTCGTCTTTTAATTCTTTTTTAATTTCGTGTTTGATGAGAAGAGGAAATAGACATAACATTCCTTTTAAAAAGGATTAAATTCCACTTGAATACAATATATTCATATTATATTCAAATCTTCAATAAGTTTCAACTTTCTAATCCTACTTTATATGTATTATAATTCATAAATAGAAAAGGAAGGAAGAAGGGTCATCAAAAATTCACGCTTTGTCTAAAACAAATCATATTTCTTGTTATTGAGAAGGAAATTCCGAAAATAATTGATCTTTTTATGTCTGATAAGTAGGATTTTAGTACGTAAAAACACAAAAACATATTTAACTCGTTAGAAATTGTTCAAGAAACGAAACCGAAATAATCTACTTAGCTTTATAGATAATGAGCAGGGAATTAACATTATTGAATGTCTACATATGTCTTTTACTTTCTAACTGGCATTTTCTAAAAGTCTTTATTAAGATGGAATTTTACATCGACAGTTTTAATCAATTAGGAGTATTCTTTGATGGAAATATTTTTAAATTCTTTTTTTGTTGTTGTTAGAGTTGAGGAACTATTTTACATTATTCTATTTTTTTCACGGCATAAATTTACTACTGGGGCTATATATTATTTATAAAATTACCATTTTTTCTAGAATAATTGTTTTAATCTGATAGGTCGAATTTGAGTATGTAAAAACGTGAAAACATGGAATCAACATTATCGTATCTCTGTATCTGCTTTTACTTTCTAACTGATATTTTCAACATTTAATAAAAATCATTAAATTGATGTTTCACATCCACAGTTTTAATTATTAAGGATAATTTTTAAATAGAAAAATGTTTTAAAGGAGTTTTTTTTTTTTGAATGATGGAAAACATTTATATGTTTCCATTTTTTTTCACGACACAAACTTGCTATTGCGCTTATATATTCTTTTTTAAGGTTTCTTTGTATTTGCACACTATTCTGCTAGTTCTCTGGTTAGAAAAACTAAGAATATTTATTCAATTATTAATTTTGTTATTTGTTATAATATTAAAAATAACTTCACGTACAAAATAGAAGTTAGATTAAAGATTTGACTTTGCTGAACCCTTTTTTTTCTCTTTCATTCTTCAAATTAATATCTATATAAATAAATAAATGAAATTTTGTTTTATAAAGAAAATTTCATACTCTTGGAAAATTTAAATAGTTTTCAGCATTCTGAATTAATTTTGACATTATGTTTCTTTTTATATGTCAATATTATATTTCAGTTGCATTTCTCTTTTTATAAACTCTGAATTTGAAATTTCTGTCTTCAAAGTAAAGTTAAATTCTAAGGACAATTAAAGTATAGCATGATAGGAACATGAAATTAAAAAAAAATATTTATGGTGCAAACATTGCACGAATAAATATACTTATTTTATATTAAAACTCATTTAAAAATGGTTGATATGATATTTTTAGTTACAAAAATATCTCATTTTTTAAACCTGGATGAAGAAATAAGGAATTAGAAATCCGAACATACCGAAAAATACGATACTTCATGTAATGGTCTAATGCAATATAAAAATTTACAGTGGTTTGACATGGTATTTTGGCGACAGATTTGGGTTTAGGGGTCATTCTTATAATCTTCCTTCAGTTCAAAACATTGATATTGTTAAAAAATTTCATTTATGTAGTTCCAAAAAAATCATTCTAACTAAAGTGTATTTAAGACTTTAGCATTATAACATTTATTTCATAATGATACACTTAACATTACAATAATCTCTTCAAAATAAATAATTAAAATATAATATATAAATTTTTAGTATAATTTGGATGATTTTTTAATATTTATATTATTATTGTAAATTGGTACCAAAAAGCATTTTCGACTGATAAAATTGTTTTAATAAGAAACTGATACATTAAATATAACATTTAAATATTTATGATTAATATTGTCCAAAACGCATCATAAAATATTTATTTATAAAAAAATACTTTCTTAGGAGTTTTGGGGAAGAATGATTTGATGTTTACGCTGAAACTTCTATCTGTATCCCCTGAACCATAAAATCAATAATTGATTCCTAAAAAAATACTTTTGAGAGAACTAAAATTATTTAATAACTCAGCTGAGATTCAAAATTCAAAACTCATATTGCTTTTTGAAGAGCAATTTCTAATTCTCCCTCATGAATAATCTTTATAAAAAAATGTGTATGTTTTTATTTTATTTTATAAAACAAATTTTCAAGTAATATCATCAGTTACGTCGCTTTCTTTTTAATACATAAACTAATAAATATTTTTATATCTAATAATAAATTCCATAAATTAGCAAATAATGTAATTGAATGTATTTTTTTATATATTTAACTTAATCTTAAATTGTTTTGACAGAAATCTTTATGTTATCAATGAAGATTTGTATTCAAAATTGCAAAACTACGAACATTCATCATTCATTACTAGTTCAGAAATGAATACTAAATCAACGATTAAAAACAATAATAAGAGAATCCTCTTCATAAAATTAAGTATCTCCTATTTAAGCTTTGAAACAGTTAGTACCCTTGACATTCATATCATTATCAAGTTTTATATGTTACAATTTTAAAAGAAATTGATAAATAATTGCCTTGGCATTTATTTCAATAGATCAGTCTCTTTAATAACGTTTATCAGGAAACAAGACATTAAGTGCAATTAACAGCTTAAAAACAAAACAAAAAATAATGTCATTGTTCCTTTTCGACGTTACTATGATAATTTCAGTATTTTGAATGCAATTCAGAACTGGTTTGTAAGCAGTTCCTGATTTTTGGATAAGCAAAATTGGCCTTTTTTATATCTAATATCTTTAGAATATCTTACTATTGGCTCTAAAATGTAACATTTTTTGCACCATTCTCAATGATATCAAGAAGCAGAGTACACTTCCGTGTACATATACGGAACTTGTTTTTTCACTTCTCGATGAAAATTTAATAGATTCATTAACAATATGGAATTCAGAGTTGATTTTTTTCTTGCTTACAATGAATCGAAATAATTTCCAAAATAAAGTTTTGCAGGTTTTAATATACTACAGAATATTTTTAATAAAAATGGCAACCCTTTTCTTATAATCAATAAAATAAAAAGACTAAAATATGCAACAATTTAAAATTGTTGATTTTTTCTTTATTTTCTAATAAAATACAAAACTCAGTCTATATTTATTTTTAAGTAATAATGTTTACAAGCACAACAGATGCCCTCGTTTGCATTGTTTCTCCGATATTAATTATTAATTTTATAATGATTATTTCTATGGACTATTTATCATATAATATGTATACAATAGTGCTCATTTAATCCTACAAATTCTAGAAAATATGTACTTTCATCTTTCCAATTTTAAATATGCAATAATAATATAAATTTTATTTCATTATTTCTAATGTTAATATATAACTCTCAATGTAGATTTCTGTTCAATTTATTCAATTATTTGTAGCTACTTGATTTTTCTTAAATTGGTAAAATTAATGCAAGATGCAATGAAACTTTTTCAAAGTAACTGCTAAACTAATTGCTAAGTAATTTAAAATATATTTTGAATGTGATAATTTAACTATTTCTTCATCTAAAATTAATTGCACTAAAAATTTATTTCCGCAAAATTAGAAATCATGAATTATTTTATAAAAAAATTATAAATAAATAAATTATTAATAGTAATAAAAAAATAATCATATCTATACAGAGTTATTTCTTTATAGGTCTTTCACAAATGAAAGTACTTCGTTTACATGAGCGGCAAAAAGTAGACTAAATAAATTACCAGTATAGCGCGTTTTCATCTATTGCACGAAAATATTATATTGAGAAGTGCCATGTCTTAACCTGGTTCTTAAGGCAAATATTTTATTTGCATAAATCTTAAAATGTGTTTACTGCACATTTTTCATGATTTTTCATCATGGAGCTGAGACCTGCAAAGCGAACAAACATTCATCTTCTATCGAATTTTCTTCTATCGAAACATTCAATTCACTTTATTTCAGTGCACCAAACTGGGCTAGATAAAAAAAAAAAATGTTACTTTAGTTCCTTAAAACTCTGAATATGATTTGGATTGCAGTTGTAATAGTCGCGCTATATACCAAAATTATGACATGTATATAAAAGAAAAGAATGCTTCAATAAACAATATTCAAACAAAAGATTTGTACATGTTTAGAAAATAACCATAATTCTGAGTAAATCTTGTTTTTTTTTTCTGTATCAAACGTCCTGAAACGTTAAATAAGAATTAGAGGTTATTACGGAGCCTATAAAAAATTATTTAAATATATATATCATTCCTTTTCTTCTTTTTTCACATCTATCTGTCTTAGTTAGCTACTTCATTTTGTTTCAACTCATGAATGCATAATATTTTGATCTACAATTGTATTAATTAAAATTTAATAGGATTATATCAAGTAATCATGAATTATTTTATAAAAAAATTATAAATAAATAAATTATTAATAGTAATAGTAATAGAAATGTTAATGATAATGATAAAAACAAATTTATTTGTCTTTTCTTTTAGTGTTATTATATTTAAATTAACTTTTTTTGTAATTTAAAAAGCACGGAAATAATTTTTTCTGATACTTTTTAGAATAAAAAATATACAAAATTTGACTTTTTTCTTTAGCTGAACTTTAACATTTTAAGAATTTAAAAAGGAACTAAACGATAATTTTTTAAATCAGTCATGCGTTAAATAAAAGTTACTCATAAACATTATACAGTAAAAGTGTCCTCGTTAACGACAAAATATGCTGCTGGAAATTGAAAATAAGAATTTGAGTTTGTATATAACCATTTGATATCTTTATCGTGACTACTGTTTTAAATACTGTTTTGAATTCACATAATTTAGTATTACAGACATCCTGTAAAGTTTTGGAATTGTTCGAAAAACTTTAAAATGGTATTATGAATATAATCTTCTTTAAAAACATGATAATATTTGGAGTTCCTAATTCTTATTTTTATCCGGGTACTACATGAAAACAATATAAGACAAAAAAATTTGAAACTATAAGCCAATGAAGAAAAATAAAAATACATGCATTTTACTATTTCAAAATAAAATGACAAAATAAAATGAATCTAACTAAGCAATAATTGAATGTTAAAATGAAAGCTGTACTTAAACGTTTCACTTTAATCAATCCGTTTCCAGATTTTTGTTTTTCGCCGATCAATTGCAGTTGTTCTAACTTATATAATCAAGATTATGAGTTGGAAGTTTATGACAGGTAATGACGTATAAACTGGAAGTGAAAAATCATCTGTTGGACATAATGATCCTGTAGATCAAATTAGCATTTGAAATAAAAGTCTCGCATAGTTTGCATAAGTAAGATATGAAACCTTCATGAAGAATTTTCAGGGAAACTGGTCCTCATATGTTTTACAATGAAAAGAAATTATCTAATTATCCGCATGTTGCTGAACGTACAATGTTTACGTTTTCGATATTGAAACAAGTTTGTGCCATTTAGTAACAATCATGATATATCATCAATCATTTCAGCATATGCTTTATATATATAGATAATATCAGAGTATTGATTGAATAACATAATTAATGAGCTCGCATTTCACTCTTAACCCTTAATATCCCATCTTATATCCATTTCTAGAGCTCATGTGCTTTATTTCTGATATAGTATAGATGTAGGTGGGCATAACGAAAGGAACAATAAAAAAGAGTGGGGAAGTAAAATTTACACTGCAATCAATTGCAAAAACACATACAAATGTCAAAAATACGGATACTTATAGCATTAACAAAACTGAAGAAATAATATTTGAAGTATAAGAAAACTGAATAAATGAACATAATAAACAATGTGAATGAAAAAAATAAATCATTTATATAAAAAAGCGACATTAGAGGGGCTTTAAAGATGCACTATGAATAAAATGCGGGGAGAAAAAACGTTTCACTGAAAATTGAAACATTTCACTGAAAATTGATTAGATTAATCATCTAATTTGAATAATCAATCTAATTATGAGTTGACTTTTGAATTATCTAAGATTTATTGGGTTGGCAACTAAATCATTGCGGATTTTGTCAACAGATAATTTTAGCACATTCTTTTGTTTAGTCATCGCATTCAAAGCACCAATTTATATTGCTTTCTTAATGTTTGGATTTTTTACTTTTAATTTAATAAAAAAATTGTATCTATCAGTTATTTAGTTTCACTTTTATCCCAATTTAAAGATAAAAGAACAAGACGCACAATTCAGACATATTTTATTGTATTATTTCCGAAAAGGAAGAACCCATCACATGCACACAAGAAGTTATTGACCGTATATGGGAATAAAAACTTGAAAAGAAGGCAGTGTCAAAATTGGGTTGCCAAATTTCGTTCCGGTGATTTTTTTACTGAAAAATGAGCAACGATCTGGCAGCTCAGTTGAGGTTTATGAGACCCATATCAAGCCTATTATCGATTCATATCGTGATAGCACAACACGTAGCAAGTTCGATGTATTGCATACATGCATTAAAAATATTAAACCAGCTTGGCTGCATCAAGAAATTCGATTTATGGATCCCTCATAAGGCTAAGAAAATTCATTTGACGCAACGCATTAGCATCTGCGATTCGCTTCTGAAACGCAACCAATTTTATCTATTTCTAAACACGACTAATTACTAGTTGACGAAAAGTGGAAAGTTTATAACAACGCAAATAAGAAGAGATCATGGAACGATAATGAAATGGCCCAGACTATATCACAAGCTGAGATTCATTAAAAACATACTAAGCTGTCAGTTTGGTGAGATTATAAAGGAATTTTGCACTTTGTACTTTTACCAAGAAACCAAACGAATTAATTCGAATGTTACTTTCAAAATTATAATTGGGAAATCTTAAAGATTTTCTTTTCAATATGATAATGAAAAGTCCCACAAATTTTAAGTTATTCGCCAAAATTTATTGGGAATATGTTGATCTACTATATAGCCCTGATCTTGGACTTTCAGATTACCATTTATTTCGCTCCATGCAGAGCTCCTTAAATGGTAAAATTTTTAATGACGCTCATAATGTAAAATATCATTTAAAGCGGTCTTTTTGTTTGCAAAAGTCGGAAGTTTTATGAACATGGAATTATGACATTGCCTGGAAGCTGACAAAAGGTCACCAGCAAGGACGGACAATACCAAATTGAATAAAGTTATATTTTTAAGCAAAAATTTTGAATGTTCCTTCTCATTTAAAATACGCAATTACTTAGTTACCAACCCAATAATTGGAATAGTCAATTAAGAATTTAACTATGTCTATGATTCTTTTTTGGACTCTTTTATACCACAGATTTTCTGACGAAGACAACGTTTTTCAGGATGTTGGAAAGTAAATGGTATCATGGATTTTTCCACAAGAGCAAAAGTCATAATATGATAACTGGAAACAGTTTTAAAAAGAAGGAAATGACCATGTACTGTGACAAACAGGATTTTTACACAAGTCTAGGAGAATGGTTGTAATTTTACTGTTTTTATTACTTTATAAACAGAATGGCCAGTGATTCCATTGATACAAAGGTTTGCATTTTCTTAAAATATTTCCTGAAAATGCTATTTAAGTTTGAATCGTCACCGTAATTTTGAATCTTCAACTGAAGCAACTTTGTTGATTGCTGCCTTCGCGAGATTATCAGCTTTTTTCATTATCCGGATAGCTAACATGTGCTTGATCCATCTTAGGAGGAAGTTTGGGTTTTCGAAGATAAGGGATCTGATGTTTTAAGCAAGTTTATGAGGCGTAAGGGGATCTTGCTTTTCTAACAGATCCGTGAGATTGCATATCAAGATTTCAATGGTTACATTTTCTTCACTATTATAAATAATAGCTATTTTCAGTCTAGCAATTCGGTATGAAACGCTATATAGAATTCTTCTGGCTTTCCTTTCCATTGAAGGATCTTAACTCTATTCTTGAATTCACAACATGAGATTTCTGTTTTCAATTCTGTTTTGGACCCATCTGTGTAGATTATCAGTCGTTATCCACCTCGTAGTGTTTTATTGTTCAGATTTAGTTTTCTATTTCAAACAAGAAAGAATGGGAAGTAATATCCCTGGCCATTTCTTTAAACTCTCTAAGGTAATAAGCTATTCACATTTCATTCTAATAAAAGGGATAAATAATTCTAAATTTTAAAAAACAATTAGGGAGCATTCAAATAAAATTATGCCATTTAAGCTTATTACCTTTCACTTGAGTATTCTTCATTTAAAAGATTAGTATAAAGCAATGTTTACAATATATGAAACTATTGTGAACATACTGTTAGAGAAAATGAAAAAAAAAGGAAATACTGCTATTATATGGTAGGCGCTCAAGAAAAATATGAGGAATCGTAGTCCATCACTCATAGTTACGGCTATAGGCATAAAAATTAGAAATTTTGAAATAAAATTTAATGAAACTTAAAATAGAAGGGTTCTTTCCAAATTATATTCATCAAACGTTCATGAATAATCTTCTCTTAATATAAACTTTTAAAAATTATCTTCGTTTTTTTTTAATTTTATATTTTTAAGAATGAAAAATTATTTTAAGAAATCTTGTAATATAATGATCAAGACTCTCCATTTTAATCATTCTTCTCATACTTAAAATAAAACCTTTTTTTTCATCATTGTATATTTTAATTTTATTGATTACACAAGAGATTTTTACAAAACGTTGCGTTAAGGTAAATAATTTCGCATAATCATAGTTATATTTTATCATAACAGACAAATTGATCAACAATTATTAAAAACCCACTATGATAATTATGGAAAATTGCGAACTCAATTTGCCTGAAACAAATTTTCTATCTAGTATCCATAATGGTAGCGAAAATATATAATTGTTAGTTACACTTTTAAATTATTTAATTAGATAATGATTGATATACCTGCTAATTATGCTGTCTCAGAGAAAATTAAAATCACTTACAAATTAACTGTTTTGTATTATCTTATTAAGTAATTCGAAGTTTATTAAAATAGTTTAATTTAAAACGTACTTGTTTTTCCTGCCAAAATGCTCCTTCAATATGAATCCTGTAATTGTCTAGAAAATTATCGTAAATCTCATAATTGAATCATATGAATTAATTAAAATTTTCAACTTGACGAACAGTTTGAAATCCAAAAACTCATTTCATTCCGACAGAATGACACTGTATTTTTTTTTCACTCAAACTCACTTTTCATTTATTCAGTGTGCTAAATTTTGAATCATGTCGGTAATCTGCTTTAATCCTAAAATTACATATCAGAAGTCGTTATTCTTCCTTTTAACTTCCCATTTCTTCTCTAATTCCTTTCAAGTGGGGATGATAATTCCGTGAAAAATCAAATACACGCGTTTCCACTACAACACTTTCTGTAGCTTCAGGGAAAATATTCAACCAAGTGATGCAAACAAGGCGGGTAATGGCAGAAATAAAGAGAAAACGTTGTACCTGGAGACACCGATAATGTTTAATGTTATAAAGACTGTGCTCAAAGATATCAACTGCAGATATCGTAAAGTCTTCGGTGAAACATCATTTATTACTTGGATCATGGTTTTCAAAGTAAGTTGTGCATAGATTTCTTATTCCACTTATGAACTTCATAAAAGAAAATTTACTTTTATGCAATAACAAAGGATTTCTAAATATATAATTATCTTCATATAGCAATATTTAAAAAAAAGTTTATTATATTAAATAATGCTATTTTTTGTAATTTGTATTACAAGAAGTATTTTATATTTAATTAACACTCGATTTGTATGTTCTGCATCCATTTGAAGTCAGTTCTGATCATAAACAAACAATTCACTTTCGTATTTACCTTTATTATTACGCAATAAAATGCAGTTTTAATCTTGTGCATATCTTATTGCAATATTTTGTGGCAAAATTTAAAAGGCAGACTAAAACTTGATTAGTAGAAACTTTATACATCATATAACTTTATACATAACTTTATACATCATATTATAGTCTTTCCATAGTTTCAGATATAATTTAGTGTTATCATATTCATTTAAAAAACCTTATTGCATTTTTCGAACTCTCTTTAGCTCTTTTTATCATTTAATATCTTAAAGATGTATTACTATTATTTAAACTGGAATTCAACTTAATTTTATTGAATAAATCGATAATTCAATTCATAAACCAGACTCATTCTCTTAGACTATTTTATTCTAACATTTTAATAAATTTCGCGTTTTAGAATAGTTGGTATATAATTATTTATCTATCATTTTTTTTAAATTTTTTTAAACAAGAGCCCGTTTTCTTGTAAAAACATTTTATTCGCCTCACGATATGCATAAGTAGTAATTCTACGTTTTCTCCCAACTGTCTTTAATTGATCCATTGGTTAAAGACAAAAACTATGCAACATGATTTGGAACTGTATATCAGCTTCATATGAAGCAATATAAAAAACCTTAAAGATATTTTGAATGGATTAATAAAAATGCCATGAATGATATGAAACGGAAAAGAAGTTCAGTATGAATATCCATTGAATATGAAACGGAAGTGGGATCAGTATGAATATTCATTTCTCATTGAATGCGATCAGCTGAATAGAGTTATTGTAGTACTGTCCATTTGGCGTCATTATCATAGTCGAGTTTCTGGCATCCAGAAATCTATTCATGGGTCCAAACAGACGAAACACTGGGGATTCCAAGTTCAAACCATTTTTTGGCGTGAACCGGAACAGTTTCCCAGTTTTCCGTTGCTACAATTGTAAGTGTTCTTTTTACAAATATTCTGCTACTAGCCGCCTTTGGCGGCCTGCCGGTTCGCCAGTATTACCGCTCGCTACAATTTTGAAATAATATCTTAAGTAACTGGTCTCTTAGAGGATTCTCAAACAAAACATTTTTAATCTTCAAATTTTGATAGTCATACCAAACTTATACTGTTTAGATCGTTTCGTTCAATTTACTATATATATTTTGCTAATTTGTTGCCATTTCCGATAAAATTTCAACTTTAATTTAAAGTGTAAATGATTAAATAGCAATTAATATTAAGATTTTTTTTAAATAAAACCAAGCGTTTTATTTTATTTATCATCTTTATTGTTATTTATTTATTATTATTATTATTGAATATGAGTAATGCAAACAGAATCGCTCGGTATTTAAGCCTTATGTGAACTACAAAATATTTTTCATAATTTATGTAATATCTCAAAGAATAATTCAACAAAAACTTCTCAGATTCAGCATAAAATTCAGTTTTTAGTTTTGTTTTCAAAAGGATTGAAATGAAATCAATAATAATATTTTGTTCCGGCCTATAAATATATTTCAAAAATTATGAAGTCTAAATTTAATGCAGTAAGGTATCATATTCTGAGAAATATTCTGAACACACCAAATTTTAAATAAATGAAAGAATGTTTCTATTTTCCACGATCAACTAAGACTTATTTATGAAGTTTTAAATGTTAAAAATTTAGAAAAACTCAACATTTTCATAATCTTAGGCCAATTAATCTTGAGAAAACCGCACGCTGATTGTCGTATTTTCATTGAAGCGATCGATGGAAAATATAAAATTATCCTTTTTTTATTGAATAGTGATATTCAAATTTTCATAAATAAGTCAGTATAAGTGATTGATTTAGTTGATTGGAAATTAACTCTTTTTATTTAAAATATTAGTGTTTCAAGAACATTTTGTTAATCGTGATTTCCACATCAGAAGCTTTATGTAAAATCAAAAATTCTTTATTTATTAGAGCATTTATTGAATCAAGTTACATAAAATATAATCATTTTCCATTTAGACCATTTTAGCAGATCTGTGTCTCACTAAAGGTTTACAAATTATCTGTGTGGCCCTGATTTGAATGGATATCCTGTTCATATTAATTAAACTTGCCTGAAAATAAAAATGATTTATTGGATTAATATTATAGAGAGTGTAAAAGATCATAAAATAATTTTTCTTGATTTTAATTTTTAGAAAAAATAATATTTCATATTTGTTTCATTTCCTACAGACAAGTGCCGAAAATTATATTTTTGCTGATTTCATTTCCACAAAGATTTAATTTATTTTTAATTGGAGCTTTAATCAATGTGATGGCAACACTTTGAAAAATGCTAATTTTTTCCCATGAGTGATAATCTTGCTCGTGCAGCTTAAATTTTATTTTTATTTTGTACGAAAAAAATTGTTGAAAAATATAGTTAAAATATTTATTTAAAAATTCATTAAAAATAGAAATTTAATTTTAAGGTTAAAACATTGGTATCATTTAAAAGATTTATTTTTGATCTTTAACTTCATTTAAAAATCTTTTTTGTGCGGTAATATTTTCGGAAGTTCTAGTAGAAACACGCCAAAATTTCGCTTAATTTTTAAATAAATAAAATTCTAATTAAAAATTCGAAAAAATAACCCCAAGGTGCACATTCCCGGCCTCCAAGGTATACACGTGCCAAATTTGGTAGCTGTAGGTTGAATGGTCTGGCCTGTAGAGCGCCAACACACACACACACATTGAGCTTTATTATAAGTATTGATAACACCTACAATACACTTAAACTTAGTGCTCTCAGGGTTCTATCTGTTTGGACCGATAGATTTGATTATATCGATGACTTCAAACGGATCCTACGATAGCCCTCTACTCGAAGCCGACGGTGTTCTATAAAGTTTGGATCCTCAAACTGATCCAACACTTGAACAAATACTTCAATATGAATTATATATAAATCCGTTTGATCGTTATATCGAATAGTAGCAAAATATCGATCCGTTATATCGAAAAGTAGCAAAATGGCAATATCTTCATTTCCGTTTTAAATTGATATTCATTAAATTTATTATTATTGTGTCAAAATTATGTCCATTATTGATGCTACCTCGTGTATCGTTGAAAATGTGTCAGATCTATATATAATTAATCGATAAAACAATGACTATCTGTTCCATGACTCCTTTCCAAACCAAGAAATAAAAAAAAATTGTATAGTAGCGAACTTATTTGCTTTCAGATAATTCTACTTCAAATATTTCTCAACTTAGCTAATGATTAAATATTAATGTTCTTCCTACTTTGTTCGAAAAACTCGATATTAGTGAAATAAAAAGGTTAAGAAAATTATGGCATTTTGTGTGCATGTCAGTATTATATTAATAGCTTATATTTGGGATTTTTTTAAAAATATACTCAATAACATATAATATTTTCAAGCCTTTTTAACACATTTCAGTGATTTTTTAAATAGTTAAAAAAATTCAACAATATCAGTAATGGAAATGAAAAAAATTATAATATACGAATATGATTTTAGGAATATAAAATTTCAGTATTTTAATTCTTCATAAAGTAATACAAATTTTAGAAATATTTAATACATGTTTCATTTATCCTATTATTTTGAATATTTCAGAAAAAAATTGCTCTCAGGATATGGCATATGGTAAATTAATTCTAACTTTTATATTTGTTTATGCATTAATAACAGATATTCAGTCTTTCCCCCATACCCATAAAAATAAAATATAAATTATTATATTTAAAA